>MQTX01000103.1:143910-183677 GCA_009735665.1 Angiostrongylus cantonensis
CATAACTAACGACTTTCTCTGTTCCCACCATGTTGCTTACCGTATCAACCGATAGTTTTCCCATGTGTGGCTGTGTTATAACCCAGGGGTTTTCAACTTTTTCATCTCGCCAGTGTCATATCAAATTGATGAGTGTAAGAAGGTAACGATTGAGTAGTGTTGCCACCTCTTTAGCCGTTTTATTCAAAAAGGAATGTGTTACCAGTGAAGACCATTTTGGACTGGTTTTTTTTTTCAAATTCATTACGTAAATTGGCAGCGAAATCTGGCCAGTGTTGGGAGAGGGCCCAGTTAGCTTACTATAGCACTACCCAAGGACATTGTGCGATCTACATGATGGTTTCTATGTAATGTTCTCACTGTTTGCTGTTAAAAACGCTCAAAAACTATTTTGATTATCTAGAAAAGCACTGCAATCGAAAGGTTGGCTTTTAGTTCGTCTCCCACGTGGCCTTATATTTCAATCAGTTGTCGTTTATGTTACTTATATTCTGTGACGTCACTGCTTATTCTGGTTGTAGTCCTCACTCATTAATTGGGTGGCATTACTGCAGTTGTGTAGACAGCTTATTAATAAAGTAATATCCGTGTCTTTGAGTAGAATACACGAAATCATGAAATTAAGGACGACGATGCAGGAGTACAACTGTTATGTACAGTCAGTTCGCTGCCGTTTTTCAACCTAACAGAACAGTCTCGGTCGTCAAATAACAAATTTGCCCTCAAAATTAGGAGCGAATCGTCCGTGTAATATGTAAATATTGGCGTATTTTAGCTTCTTTCCTCCAACTTTTCCATCAGCCAAATTTGAAAACAGATTCTTGACTGTCACTACTGTTCTGTGTTTCACAGTTCCACAAATTTCACCACTGAATAATCTGATGGATTCACCCGTGCCTTCGAGACCGCTTTCGCCACCGATTTTAATCCTTCTTACGGTGTATTTCGTTGTCATTCCTATGTTTTCTAGCGTTTGAACGAATTAAGTCTAGACAATTACGGTACATGTGTAGCGCTTGCCCATTTTCGCTTTTACCAACATCTTTCTTTTGTTTGTAAATAATTGTTGTATTGTACTGTTAACATATTCGATGGTACTCGTGTGTTCTCACGCATATTTTGTTCAGCCTTTTTGCCGATTCTTCTCTAATGTTCTCAGTTTCATGTGATCATTTTCTTTGTGGGATAAACTTTTGATTGCTTTTGCGCCTTATGGCCACGACTTACTCTAGGTGATATTATACTTCCTGAAAAATTAGGCTTATAGCAACAGAATGAGGGAGAACAACGAACCAATACGGAGTCTTTATCAGTTGTCATTCAGGCATCGTTACATAGAATAGGAGTGGAAAGAGACCAACTTTCACTTCTCAATGAATGAGCTTTATGCAACTTTTAGAACTCGGATGTTTGGATAATTTACTATGGCAAATGCGGATATTTTCTGTTCATTCTGTTCTTGCCCAGTTGTGTATGCTTTCTCTATTTCGAGCGTGATCGAGTTTGTTGATGTTGTCCTGTGATCAGCAGTTCTCTCTCAACTGTGGATACAGCTTGGTTGGAGCAAGGTGTGCAGTAAGCGGCACATAAAGGTGGTCATTCTAAAAGTGACCTCCGTCGTGAATGTTGCTACTTTGTCGTCCTTCTCGTCTATCTGTTGTCAACTGCTGCATCTAAATTATCCGCCTATCTGTGGTTTAGTTTCCTACTGTATACTGGACCTCGAACATCAAATGATTCTGAAGCATGTATAGTACTGGCCATTTCTGTTAGTTTCTGCAGCGAACTGATGACTTCAAAAAGTTTGCACTCGTCAATGCGCCCAGTCCGCGAAAATTGTCGCTGGAGAAATCTGTGCATGCACGTGAACGATGCTTTGGCACACAGAGTTTGCTACTTTTTCTACTCACTAGATTGCTTCCTCATTACAGTTGTTGTACTCCAGGGCAGGCTAATGAGGGCCATTTTCAAAAGGATGGATTTAAATTTCACGAACGCTTCCACGAACGTGTTTGTTGGTCTGGTTCGAACTCTACGACAGCTACTGACCTTTTCGTGGTGGTATGGACACTATGGTGTGTATACATGGTGGCGTGAATGGAAAGCCTGGACTGTACGTTGTCCCTTTCCCAGTTCACTGGGTATCAGAATTGGCAAATCAGTATAGTCAGTGGGGGAGGGGCGGATGAGACCAGAAAGGGCAATCTCAAGACTTAATGATCTAAAAAGACGATTTTTCGAGGAAGTTCATTGACCGGTAATTTGACTAACAATTAGCTAATATTCCATTTTACTCACTATGACTATTGCGTTGATGGGCGAATACAAAAACACTGAAGGAAATTCGACATGAGCTGCAAAATACTTCGAAAGTCTAGGAGTTATATATATATAGCTTACGTAGCGACCAGTTTCTGACGTATACGTTAGGGCAGGAGGAACCGTTGAGTCGAAAAGGTGGGCAGGGAGTCGGGTGGTCTTTGTTCTATTCACTACATCATCGATGCTCTTGAAAGCTTCCCAAGCCGCTCGCTTCCTCCTGCTCAGCTCTGGAGCTATGTCGTTCATCACACCGACCTAGATAGACATAACTGGAGCGTTCGGAGATATTCGTTCCGTTGAGCGTGAATGGGGCAAACGAAACCAATCCGTTTTTCATGAACATCGTTTTCTTCAGATTTAGTCGAAGACCAATCTTTCCACACGCTCTATCAAAATCCGCAAGCATACGTTCAGCTTGGCTAGTGCTTAGTGTTATAAGGACGATGTCATCATCAAACGTAGGTGATGTATCTGCCGACCATCGATTTTCACTCCCGTATTATCCCATTCCAATGTTCTCATGATGTTCTGGAAGGTGGCTGTAAATAATTTTGGCGAGATTGTATCGCCTTGCCTAACTCCTCTTTTGACGTCAACGTTAATATTGTTGTAGAATGGTGAAATTTTGATTGTGAAGTTTTTGTACAGCTCACGAAGAATCTTTACGTACTGAGTAGGAACTCCTTGACTACCAAGGGCTTCCATGACTGCTTCTATCTCAATTGAATCAAAGGCCTTCTCTAAGTCGATGAAAGTCAGACAGAGCGGTCCTTTGTACTGTCGCGATACCTCAGTGAGCCTTGTTAAGGTGTGAATGTGGTCCATCGTACTAAATCCTTTTCGAAACCCTGCTTGCTCGCACGGCTGTCCTTCGTCCAGTGTTCTGCCTATCCTGTTTAGGATGACTCGAGTGAAAAGTTCATAGACGACGGACAGCAAGCAGATTGGGCGATGGTTGCCTTTATCGTGAAGGTCGCCCTTCTTGAACAACAACACGGTCTTGCTGGTCTTCCACTAAGTAGGGACCTTGCATTCAGACAGGTAACGTGTGAAGAGCCGAGCCAGTGTGCTTACGAGGACTGGCGGGAGGTTCTTCAGATGTTCTGATCTTATCCTGTTCGGACCTGGTGCTGTTCGATTTTTCACCGACGAAATGGCGTGTCGGATTTCGAAAGGGAGAACCGGTGGTACAACGTATCCATCCTCTTTTATTTCACATGACGGAAGGTGAACGTGGCTGTCAAAGAGATCTGAGAAGAATTCGTGAATGATTTTCTCCATTGCCTTTCTTTACGCTGTAACTGTTCCGGCTGGACGTCGGAGTGCAATCATCTTTAATCGGCCAAGCTTCCGTGTCCTTTCCGAATGCTTTTCCTAGCCTCTGCAGCTTCGACCATTACTGCTGCTCTTCTCCCTCTAAGATCTTCTTTTATCGGCTGTCTGCATTGTTTCGCAAGCTCGGACGTTAGTTCGCGGTTGCCTACAGCTCGTGCGACTCCACGCTGGCGTATTAGCTCGAGAGTTTCTGTAGACAGACGTCTCTTGGTGACCTTCGAACTCTCAGCTTTCATGGCGCTAAGGTGAAGATGTTGAATGAGCCGATCGTATTCCTCTTCGATGTTGTCGACAACGGCATCCTCCCAACAGCAGACTAATGAGTTGAATAAGCCCCAGTTTGTGGTGGTTCTAGGACTTCTGTTTTTGAATTTAGCGGCTTTTTCTCCTTTCCGCGAGAAATAGAATCCTCCACGAAGGAGACGGTGGTCTGATCCCGCGTAAAACTTTGGGACAGCAGCGACATCGGTTAGGCAAACTTCCTATTTACTATGATGTGGTCTATCTCGTTATGGCACTCTGCTTGGGAGATTCCCACGTCCATTGTTGACGGTAACTTCAACTTCTTCTTCGTCATAGTTTGATGTTGGCGCGTAAAAGACGAAGATTGTCAAAGCCGGTATTGATCCACATCTTCTTAATCGTAAACGTCCGATTCGGGTTGTAAGCTGTTCGAATGAATCGATGTTCATGGACAAACTCTTGTTGACGAGAACGCCGACACCGCCTACGCCTCTACTGTCGCATGTTCCGAGGAACAGTTCTTCTCCAGTGTCATAGACAGCGTTGAATGGGTGGCGTCGTCTCGTCTCGACCAGGCCGATGACGTCGTACATTATCATTCTTGATTGCATGAGCAATTCTTCTATCGAAGACTCGGATGCAAGTGTACGTGCATTGTAGGTACAGATCGCCACCATAGTTCTTGATCCAGGCAGCTTCCATTGGCCCTGAGATTTTAGCAGCCACTCCGTACTCGTCTTACCCAACGCTTCGAAATTGGGCGCTGTTTCGGGGTCAGGGGAATGAGACCCGTTTTCTTTTTACTGTATTTAGCATATTTGATAGCCACGTATAGCTTGCTGGGCTCTGAACGTGGGAGCTGGTTATACTCAGCTTGGCAGACTCTCCCAGAGTGGACATGGAGCTTAGGTGTTGGAGGCAACTCCTAGTCGCCTCCCGTATACTTCCCTGTCACTTGATTGCAGGCTTTTGGCTGAATTGACTCGTAGAATACAATCCGCATAAAGCGAGAACGCACCCACACAAGCATGCATGAATACTCCTAGCAAATTCAGAAAGTATGTGCCAAATCGGCGCAGCAGAAACACGGAGTCCACCCCCTGGATCCACCTGCGTCTCAGGAAAGCAAAGGTCGCTTTTCGTCCGCGATTAACCACCTATTCGCCACCTGGGGACGCGCCACGCAGCCTCGCGACTAACCGGCTCGAGATCCCTCATATGAGGGAGATCCGTGGAATAGCATATAAGAGCTTATAAGAGATGCTTTCAGTGCTGGTTTAACAATGGCATAGCAAGACTTTCTCAGGAGCTTAACAAAGACCATAAAAAACTGGGCAGTTGGTAACACTCCGATTATGCCTGAATTTCTCCGACTACTTAAAACAGATCGAGTTTCCAGAGGCCAATCTCCAGCGATAGTAGTATACTAAGCCTCTTACGATAACATTCACTGCTATAATTCCCACGACTGGCTTTCTATTAACCTCGGCATTGATCAAGTAATTCTCTACATTCTTGTTGAGCAAACGCGAGGTGTTATTTTAATCATTATTTACGCACAAGCAGACCTTACTGCGGATTTCGCCTTCCTCAGAGCCTGGAAAGGTTAAGTTGACTGCAATCTACTCGGCTAAACACCTCCATAACCAAACAGGGAAAACGCTAAACCAAGATTTCAATCACACTGAACACAGAATGGCTTCATCGCATACTCACCGCTTCCTATGAGTCCTCCACTAGATATGTCACGTGGAGATCAACCGCACAGAGTTTACATGGAAGTGTAATGTGCCTTTCACATCAAACAGCAGTCTTAAATACTTTCATGTATCACGCGTAATGATGAGGCATTCATCCTTGCGGTACATTTTCAGATTCTTGGAATTAATCAAGAATGCTTCAAGAATTTTACGCGCTTGTGTTTTCGATCGACTCTTGTGCGAGGATCCTCACTTCTAATTCAAAATCCTCCCCGTTATATCTCTGTGTCCTAGAGGTGACCAGAGGGGTCCAACTTTAAGTTTACCGACTATCTGTTCTTTTATACGGACGCACAGTGGTCAACACATTTCTCCAATGTATTCGTCTCCGCTCGTTTTACAAGAGATCAGATAAACTGTACCCGAATTCATGCAATCACCGTCTCTACCCTTGGGGCACATCACACAATTTTGCGCTGTACATAGACGGTCATAAAGGCGATTGCGGACTAGTTGGCTTTCTAGAGTGCTCGGTGGTATTTCGACTATTCTAACCGAATTCTCTAAACCGGCCCTTCTCAAGCAGTGTGAAATAGCTGCTCTTAGTTCGCTTGAGATGAGGGGCAGGATAAACGGCACTTTACTATCGCTGAGTTATCGTTTGAGGCTTGATCTTTCCTCTACACCTGTTCCGAGCAGCTACGGTTCCGTAGCCACTGGAAACGGCTATTTCCCGTGCCAGATTCCGGGATTCTTTCTTCTGCTCTCTTCCTGTACACACGCTGGTGGCCTTTCGAAACATGTTTATAACAAGCGCCCTTTTCGTGTGAGAGGGGTGAGAGGAGAGGTAATGAACCAGGATGTTTTTACTACTTGGCTTTCGGTACCACTTCGTAATGTAGTCGTTTTCTGACAGGTTAATTTGGACGTTCAGAAATGGAAGCCATTTTTTTTTCGGTTTCTCTCGGGTGAACTTGATACTCTCTGACTGTTCGTGCAAGAACTCGAAACATTTGTCCATTTCCTCTTGCGTTGAGCAAAGGACAAAACCGTCATCTATATATCTACAGTAGAGTGATGGCTCGAGATCGGTCACTGGTGCTTTCACCTTATACATAAAAGCAATGGCAAGACTTGGTGCCAGTCGATGTCCCATTGCCATCCCACTTATTTGGGCGTAGTACTTTCCGGACCATTTAATGATTGAGCAGCTCAGGCATTCTTTTGAGAGTGCCATCAACTGGTCTGTCTTGAAGCCATACATGTTTATTTCTCCTTCGTGTTGTATAGGGAGTTCGGATATGGCTTGCATAGCGGAGTCGTTCGACACGTTTGTATGATGGGCGGTAACGTCGAAGGTCTCCACCACGTACGCGCTGTTGGGCCGCACAGTAGGTAGACGATCCAGAAACATCTGGGTATTCGTAAGATGGGCTGGAATGTGCTTCAGCAACTGGGTGAATATTAAGGTTAAAAAACCACTCTATCCTATCCGGTGGTCCGTCTACAATGATGCGTCTGATCTTAAACAATGATGGTTCGGTAGACACAAGATCATCGCTGGATACTAACTTTTGAGTTTTTATAAGGAAGTACAAGACGGGACATGTTGGTAAATGAACTTTTAGTTGAGAGATAACTGACGGTTTTGAACTAGCAGCCCTTGTCATTTTGACCCATTCGTGATTCAATTTTCGGTATTTACTTTTAAAATCCTTCTCAGATGATGGGCGATAAAGTGAAGCATATACAAGATGTTTTTTCGTTGTCTCAACATCTAACTGATGGGGAATTATGAGAAACTCTCCACCCTTATCGCTAACTGATAAACCTATGTTTTTCAATTTTATCAGCTCTCGTACCTCTCGCATACCACGTTTTTGCACTTCAGTGAAGATGGAGCTGTATCTTTTCGCGCGATAGTGATTGAGCATATTGAAAGCTTCGTTCGTAAATGTCTGAATCTTGACATCGACTTCATTGTTACGGTCTTGCTGTCTAAAGAACGGTTGAGGAAATGGCGGTGGTGGTAATGTCCCTACTTCCTGCTGTTCCCCGCTATTTCGCGCTTCGTCTCTAGCTTTCTCACGGAGTTTATCTTAAAGCTCATGTAAGCTACATTGCAACCGTACGCAAAGTTGTCTTAGAAATGGGTGCAGGTGGAGAGAAATTCCAAGAATCCGAAAATGAACCGCAGGGAGGAATTCCTCATTATCACGCGTGATATCGGGCAGTATTTAGGACTGCTGTTTTGATGTGAGAGGCACATTACGCTTCCATGTAAACTCTGTGCGGTTGGTCACCACGTGATATATCTAGTGGAGGACTCATAGAAAGCGTTGAGTATGCGATGAAGCCATTCTGTGTTCAATGTGATTGAAACCTTGGTTTAGCGTTTTCCCTGTTTGGTTATGGAGGTGTTTAGCCGAGTAGATTGCAATCAACTTAACCTTTCCAGGCCCTGAGGAAGGCGAAATCCGTCGAAATGTCAACTTGTGTGTAAATAAAGAATAAAATAATACCTCGCGTTTGATGAACAAGAATATAAAGATTCACTCCTATACTTTTTTTTTTACCTTCCGTCATTCTTATGCCTTATGTGATATATCCTATCTTTTTTGTACTTTTGACTAACAATTTCTTTTACTATTTGACATGGACATAGGCGGTATAACCGTGTAGTTCGTTGCCATATCCATAACATCGTCCCTAGGTCCAATTCGTAGTGTTGCGCTTGCTTCAATGGATTAGTTGCAATATTATTTTGAACTTTTATTAATAAACTAGTTCCATAAAAAGTGACGTTAAGTCCACTTTTCAGCTAAATCTCTGCATCATTGTCTTACAAAGTGCTTCTGCCGCCTAAACTCAGAGATTTTAATTGGTTTTAAATCCGTACGAATTATGGCTTCATCACATTATTTTGCTCAGAGTTCTTTTGGAAATACCCATGTTTTTTAAAAAATATGCCATCTTACATGTGCATTCTCCTTTCTGCTATTGTATCGAGTTGTGCTTTGCAGTAAGGACAGAGATAGAGGACAACAAAGGCGCTTTGCTGAAGTAACTCATTAAGATTCGTCGAGTTACACCGATTTACAAAAACCAAAAAGAAGCATTTCGGTAGAGAGGAGAATGGGCAAAGATTAGAATAATAGCGAAGGTTTCTAGAATTCTTTAGAAGCACCAAACAAGGTGTAATGCAAGCAGGATAAAGGGTAAACGATAAAACTCTCAGCGATAATTAATCCTGATGGTTGTGACTTCATCGAGCATTGTTAGCGGTGAATTAATGCATATCTGGCATAGTGACTTTCAGTAGCCCACCGATATGTAAAGTCAGTATTGCTAACCCTCAGACCGGTCTGGTACCAATTTACAGACCCCGAAGGGATGAAAGGCTTGTTGGCCTTGGGACACGGGATCGAACCAAAGACCACATGTGTATTGCAGGGCACCTGTAACCATAACGCTGCACCCACCCTTTATATATTATATATCACGTTATTCAATATACAAAGCTTAATGTTGATGTGATTCAAGTCCTTCCTGTAGTTTATTCACTCGCTTCAAGTAAGTTTGACTTTTTCCCATGTAATCTTATTAAGATGATGTTAAGTGCAAACACGTCCGCCCATACTGTAGATGCACGTCTTTGAGGATGATTGCAGCCTTTTATGATTCAATTTATCGTTCATCTCTTTATTTGAAATCGACTGTTCTCTACATATCACGGGCTCATCAATGTTTCGCTTTCGTTGTACAATTGGTCTGGATCAAGTAGACAAGACAATTTTCGAAGGTCTCTACTATGTGGTCACAATTCCCACTACCGACTTTATATTAACCTCGGCATTGATCAAGTAATTCTTTATACTTTTGTTGAGCAAACGCGAGGTGTTATTTTAATCTTTATTTACACACAAGCTGACCTTACGGCGGATTTCGCTTTTTCAGAGTCTGGAAAGGTCAAGTTGACTGCAATCTACTCGGCTAAACACCTCCATAACCAAACAGGAAAAACGCTAAACCAAGATTTCAATCACACTGAACACAGAATGGCTTCATCGCATACTCACCGCTTCCTATGAGTCCTCCACTAGATATGTCACGTGGAGATCAACCGCACAGAGCTTACATGGAAGTGTAATGTGCCTTTCACATCAAACAGCAGTCTTAAATACTTTCATGTATCACGCGTAATGATGAGGCATTCATCCTTGCGGTACTTTTTCAGATTCTTGGAATTAATCAAGAATGCTTCAAGAATTTTACGCGCTTGTGTTTTCGACTCTTGTGCGAGGATCCTCACTTCTGATTCAAAATCCTCCCCGTTATATCTCTGTGTCCTAGAGGTGACCAGAGGGGTCCAACTTTAAGTTTACCGACTATCTGTTCTTTTATACGGACGCACAGTGGTCAACACATTTCTCCAATGTATTCGTCTCCGCTCGTTTTACAAGAGATCAGATAAACTGTACCCGAATTCATGCAATCACCGTCTCTACCCTTGGGGCACATCACACAATTTTGCGCTGTACATAGACGGTCATAAAGGCGATTGCGGACTAGTTGGCTTTCTAGAGTGCTCGGTGGTATTTCGACTATTCTAACCGAATTCTCTAAACCGGCCCTTCTCAAGCAGTGTGAAATAGCTGCTCTTAGTTCGCTTGAGATGAGGGGCAGGATAAACGGCACTTTACTATCGCTGAGTTATCGTTTGAGGCTTGATCTTTCCTCTACACCTGTTCCGAGCAGCTACGGTTCCGTAGCCACTGGAAACGGCTATTTCCCGTGCCAGATTCCGGGATTCTTTCTTCTGCTCTCTTCCTGTACACACGCTGGTGGCCTTTCGAAACATGTTTATAACAAGCGCCCTTTTCGTGTGAGAGGGGTGAGAGGAGAGGTAATGAACCAGGATGTTTTTACTACTTGGCTTTCGGTACCACTTCGTAATGTAGTCGTTTTCTGACAGGTTAATTTGGACGTTCAGAAATGGAAGCCATTTTTTTTCGGTTTCTCTCGGGTGAACTTGATACTCTCTGACTGTTCGTGCAAGAACTCGAAACATTTGTCCATTTCCTCTTGCGTTGAGCAAAGGACAAAACCGTCATCTATATATCTACAGTAGAGTGATGGCTCGAGATCGGTCACTGGTGCTTTCACCTTATACATAAAAGCAATGGCAAGACTTGGTGCCAGTCGATGTCCCATTGCCATCCCACTTATTTGGGCGTAGTACTTTCCGGACCATTTAATGATTGAGCAGCTCAGGCATTCTTTTGAGAGTGCCATCAACTGGTCTGTCTTGAAGCCATACATGTTTATTTCTCCTTCGTGTTGTATAGGGAGTTCGGATATGGCTTGCATAGCGGAGTCTTTCGACACGTTTGTATGAAGGGCGGTAACGTCGAAGGACTCCACCACGTACGCGCTTTTGAGCCGCACTGTAGGTAGACGATCCAGAAACATCTGAGTATTCGTAAGATGGGCTGGAATGTGTTTCAGCAACTGGGTGAATATTAGGGTTAAAAAACCACTCTATCCTATCCGGTGGTCCGTCTACACAGCTAATGATAGGTCTAACCTAAAACAATGATGGATTGGTAGATGCAAGATCATCGCTGGATATTAACTTATGAGTTTTTATAAGCAAGTACAAAACGGAACATGTTGGTAAATCAACACGTATTATATATATATAAGTGCAGCTATATCACGCTGCTTAAGAAGAACTGTTCTAGAGAGTTCGGTTAGAATAGTCGAAATACTACCAAGCACTCTAAAAAACCGACTAGTTTGCAACCGCCTGTATGCTGTATGTGTGCAATGCAAAATTGTATAAGTTGCCCCACCGGTAGAGACGGTGATTGCTTGAGTTCGGCTACAGTTTATCTGATATCTTGCAAAACGAGCGGAGACGAATACACTGGAGAAACAGGTAGACCACTCTGCGTCCGTATAAAAGAGCAGATAGTTGGTAAGCTTAAAGTTAGACCAAGTACCCCTCTGGGCACGCATAGGACACAGAGACATAACGGGGAGGATTTTGAAGTAGAAGTGAGGATCCTCGCACAAGAGTTGAAAACACAAGCGCGCAAAACACTCCAGGCGTTCTGGATTAATTCCAGAAATCCGAAAATGAAACGCAGGGAAGAATGCGTCATTATCGCACGCGATATTGGGCGGTACATAAGCCTGTTGTTCTGATGGGAGGGGCACATTACGCTTCCATGTGAATTCTGTGCGGTTAGTCTCCACGCGACATGCCCAGTAGAAGCCTCATAGAAAGCTGTGAGTGTGCAAAGCTGGCTTGGTTAGGGAGGTGTTTGGCCGAATAGATTGCTGTCAACTTGACCTTTCCAGGCTCTGAGGAAGGCGAAATCCGCGGAAACGTCAACTTGTGCGTAAATAAAGAATAAAATAACACCTCGCGTTTGCTCAACAAGAATGTGAAGAATTATGTGATCATAGTTATGTCTGCGCTGTTTGTAATTTCTAAATTTCTTGACGTGATTGAACGAGGAATTTACATCTCAGCTGTATAGCAGTGTCATGAGATTTCGTCATACAGAAAAAAAGATGAGTGTGTTAATCTATGTGCACTGATGTTTAATTTATCCTTTTTTCCGTTGGTTCAGCATCGGCTCTGTTTCATTAAAGATGTACATATGACAAAAGTATACTTACGAAGCTGTGAAGTGTAAACTGCATTCCGTCGTCGCTCAGGAAGGTTACTACTGTTTGCACGCGTTGCGGTAAGTGTGGTGTAGGTTTAGGTCCTCGCAACATGCTAGTTGCTACGTCCTTTGTGCCTAGGGAAGCTTTAATCATTAGAAATTTAAGAAACTTGAAGAATGAATAAGACGAACTTCAAGTACTGTGCGAGTATATGTGATAAAGTCACCACCCGCTAAGTAACTAAGAGCGAAACGAAGACACACCAGCACGAATACACTGGATGAAAGATGAAGATTGTATTGTATCTGGTAACGAAACGCAATCACCCGCTCGCCTACGCATATCATCGTTCATGATAGCTAGGCGAATGTGTGCATTTCTGTTAAACGTGTATTTTATTCAACATAAGTGTAGAAAATGGCCGAGTTACCACAGAAATTATCCAATTTACATTGACACTTCTACTTATGATAGCCTGAAATGCAAGATCTTCAGTGTTGAATTACTGTAAAGAGCTTAGTTTTTCTAAGAGTGTTAAGGCATTCCTACTCATTTCCTTCAATGGAATAGGCTCTTGTAGTCACGTATCATTAGGCCTATCTCATGCTGCATGATTCATTTCCTGTTTCATCGTGCTCGTTCGGTCGATGGACCAGTTGTCTTTGGAATTGTTGTTCGCTTTGTAGAATTCTAACTACAAAACAATAAATCTTCCTCCAATTCACAAGGGCGAAGACTACACATGGTGGAAATAACACTCAGCCGGTAATAAACATGCTAATGATAAAAGAGGACGATACATCGCCAGACCTCAGCGAATTCCTAGCACGAAATATATGACATCTTTCATTAACGGTGTTCGTTTTAGTTACTGTAACTTCTTTAACAGTTCTACGGCAGAAATAAAGCTGTATGTATACTGTACCGTTTCCTCAGGTGACAATATTATACCGTTGTAAACAGTGATGATTCACATGCAGAACAAATAACGACAATGTTTCTTCATTTGTGAGCATTTTTAATGACATGTACAGTAGCACACTGGATGATTATGTAGATTATGTACTACATTATGCTGACTAAGTAAGCAGTGAGTGTTTTCATATTTTTGGTGGTAATCTTCCACAGTGACTGCGAGTGGGAAATCACTAAAAATCTACTGCGGTATCTCCTTAGTTTCCTCTCTTTCGAACCATTTCGTGTACAGCATCACTGATGTGCAAAACAACGGCTTTACTATGTGGCGAGTGTACCTGAATCGTTTTAAATAAGTGTAGTTCACAAATATTACATAGTTTTGCTCATCAATGCCCAAACAAATATATCATCGATTATGACGGCGCCTCGGTTAGGAAGTTAGGTCTCGAAGACAGTTGAGCAGATTTTAGCATAATTTCTATTACATGTGTGACTAGACAATGCACGTCAACGCTGGATCGTTGGTTTAAACTTGTAAAGGTAACAGAATGCTGCGGCCGAATCACATGTCACAATCACAATCACATAAAAGATCTAAAAACATTCATTAGGCCACACAATGCCAAATAAAGTAAAGCTTATGTAATTTTCGTACCGTAGAATAGGAGACATAATTGTTAGTGAGGATTACTACTATGGGGAAAAACGTTCTTTTCTGCAGCAGCAAATTTCCCAGAAGCCTTGCTAAATACACTGTTCGATCAGTAGACGAGTAGAGTAGGGCATTGATGTTGTTCATGACGAGCAAGATGCTGGTTCGATCCTTTCCCAGACTCACAAAGGTTGTCATCTCTCCGCGATGGGGCAATGGCAATTAACCCCAAATTTGGCTGGGAACAGTTTAATCTTTGCAATCAAAGTCAAAATACCTTAGCACGACTATCCCAATAACCCAGAGAGGATTGACTCGAGCAGCATTAAGTGAAATTCACAAAAAAGAGAACAATCCTCAAGCAGCAGCCGAACGCATAAGTGATAAGTTTGAAGACCTTCCTAGATGCTGGATGTGACGAGACAAATCAAGTGCAAAGTGTGTTGGGATGCGCAGAGTAAATATGGAGATGAATAGTTTTAAAAAAAGCGTTGGAGCAACGATTTCATGTTTGCGATGCTGGGCTGGCTAGTCCACAAGCTAGGAAGGCCGATCACACGTTGCACAGATAGGCGGTCAACTCGTTGTAGACCAGAAAAAGAGGAAAGGCAAAGCTTCTTGTCGTTGCACAACCGGATTAAGTAATCCACTGCGTATACGTTTATCTGCGTGTGATATAGCGTATGCGCAGTGGATTACTTAATCTATTCATTCATGCAAGTCGAATATATGTAAGCAAGCAGGGTAATTGAAAGCGGTCCAGAATTCGCTTCTACAAATAGGTGTGCCTTATATTCTGGAAGATAGCCAAACTACTCGCCAGTGTATCCGGTGTAAAATGCATTTTCCGACTACTTACTAATAGGCGTGCATGTGTAGATCAGCCAACAAACTACGAAAAGCTTTCGATAGTATGCGACATTATCGAGTTGAATACAACGAGAAGGCATTGTTGATCAAACGCAGTTTATCGCAGCCCCTCAGAAACATGCAAAAGCGCAGTCCGCGGAGCTTGTATCCTCGTAAACACCTGTTGGACACGAGGATCAAAGAAATGTTTTGAAAACAACAATGAGAATCTAATGCTTACGTCTAAAAATATGCAGTGATCAAGAAAACCAATGATGGTTTTTGAGAATAGTTGTTGTTTACCTCCTAAGTAGTCCTTCATTTGATGTTGGACATGGGAATCTGTCAGTGAAAAAGTACCAGTCGAAAGCTTTGCTTAATGTAAACCACTGTTATCACATTTGTTCTCCACTAGATTGCATTAAAGCGCTCTTTGGGTAATTTGTTGTGTTAAAAAGAATTACAGGTTAACCATTTCCGAGAGAAAGTGTGAGGAATTTTACGAAAACTAGGAACATCGATGCTGGATAGAGCTGCGGATGCTAAACAGATCATTCACAATGTTTTGAGAGAATGCTAACTGCGAAACAAAAATGTCCGACCTTTAGTGCCCACAACAGACAAACACACTTTCCAGAAACGTAATTCTTCCTGAACCTAACATTCCAACTTGTCTATTAAGAATATCAGGAATAATTAACAATCGTTACTAAGATGCGATTAGCGTCATTCTATGAACAACCCGTCATATCCCTTAGCTCAACGCCTCAGTTTTAACTTTGTCCAATACATGTTTAACTATCGTTATCGAGAAAATGGATGAACAGGAAAACCACAAACCCGGAGAGGATATTGTGCACGGTCATCCTGCCTATAATAGGTGACCGAAGGAATTTTCGTAATTATTGTCCGATATCCTTCTTGAGTGTGCTCTACAAACTGTTCACGAATAACATGTCTTTGCGCAAATTAGGGACATTGGATGAGGCACAATTAGTTCAGCGAGAAGCATTCTGAAAAGAATTCGACTCCAGAAGCCATCCAAACCGTGTCAAAGAAGTCTATTGGTAGTAGCAGCTGTCCCTTTTCTAAATTCTGTCGACTGCGAAAAGTAATCGCTCGTCGACGAAAGAGTAAACCCATCCTATATATGAACTCTGACTACTACCACCACTGTAGCACAAAAATGTTAGGTTGGCACATATGAAATGTCTGATGTTATTGTTTTAATATTCCGTGTAATTTTTTAAATAAAAATTCTGCTTTTTAGGTATTTTTAATATAAATTTCTAGAGCGGAAAGTTTGCTTTTTCTACCAGAGCATCGGTTTTTCTCAACGCTTATTATTATTACATTTCTATAGGTTTTAACTTCAGTACGATTCAACGTGACATTCGTGTTTTTTTTGTACGAGTGGGAGAGTGGGCATAATGCTGCGGCAGGAGCTCGGAATATCAACAAATTTGAGGTTAGGATAGTGCTGGTGAATCAACAATGCGAACCTGATTCCGGAAATCCCGATCTGGTGATTTCGACCTCGAAGTTAAGGAAGCTTATGGACATCCCAATGAACTGGACGACGACGAATTGAAGGCACTAGTGGAAACAAACATGTGAACAACTGTTTGAGAGCTTGCAGAACAGTTTGACCTAAGTACAGGAGCAATTTGTGCTCACTTGAATCGAATAGGAAAGACGAAAAACTCAACAAGTGGTTGTCGCACGCACAAATTAAACAATTATCAGAAAAATCGTCATTTTTAAGTGTCGTCTGCTCTTATTATGCTCAACAAAAACGGCCCTTTTCTTGATCGAATTGTGGGGTACGGCGAGAAGCGGATTCTGTACGACATTCGGCGACGTTCAGCTCAATGGTTGTATTAAGATCAGGTCGAAATTGCACCAAAAAAGGCTATGGTGACTGTTTGTTGGTCAGCAGCCGGGTTGATTCATCGGAACTTTTTGAATGCGGGCGAAACGATTACAGCAGCGAAGTATTGCCAATAAATCGACGAAATGCACCGTAAATTCCAACAACAACGACCAGCACTAATTAACAAAAAAAAAACCAATCCTTCTGTACGACGACTCAGAAGAAGTTGAACAAGTTGGGTCACTAAACCTTCCCTCATCCGCCATATTCAGAAGACCATTCGCCTGCCAACCATCACTTGTTCAAACACCTTGACAGCTTCCTGGACGAGAAATGCTTCACCAACCACGATGACAAAAGATGTCTTCAACGAATTCATCGCTTCCAGAACTCCAGATTTTTATAAAACAGGAATAACTAAGCTTGTTTATTGTTGGCAAAAATCTGTTGATTCTAATGGTGTTTATTTCGATTCATAAAAATTAGCATGAAAAAAGTTGTGGTTATTAAAAGTTTGCATTCAAAATCAGATATTTCATATGTTACAACCTAAAGAGTTCGACAAAGCATTGCTATCTCGCTAGAGCTGTTTACTACTTGATGTCATTCGTTTGTAACGAGAAACTGACAATGGTGACTAATATCTGTCAAGTTCTCGTTTTCCTAATAACATCGTAAGCCCTCACGAAATAGCTGCGAGGCAGAAACTACTATCATTGAACTTCATCAGAGAAAGAGAAAAAAATGAAATGCGTACAATGAGTGAACAAACCCAGTTCGTGAAGAACAAATGAGATGAAGGTTATTAAATCCAACTGGATAGTTCCTTGAATATAGGCGCCACCTACTACGTGTGCATGGAGGGTTCAGTGAGCATGTAGAAAAACACGAAAAAAAAAATTACGCATAGGAAGGACAGTACAATAAGCCGCATTCGGGCCGCTTGAAGAAACCAGCGTTAAGCTAACCGTCCCGAAACTCTACGCTCACTTTTTCTATCTAACGGTTCTCTACCCATTCTGTTATGCAGTAGAGAAGCGGTCTGATACTTCTACCACTTAAAACGGACTTCACTGTTAGAAAATGTGGCCAGAGTATGTCACCATTTTCGAAGGTGACCAGTACCAAGGACGATGATTTTACAAAAAGAAATGAATAGGAAATGTGCTGAGGCCCACACTACCCGCGTCGGGCTTTCTAAGTAAGTGAGTTTAAAGGGTGGTCAAGCGTATATTTTTTATTTATACTTATATTTACGTTGCATTTTGTTGAGCACAAAGATTTTAGATGATCCTTGCAGCTTCTTGAAGGTATTTATACAGTAGCCGTAAACGCCTGTATCATCTCTCTTCTTGCAGATCGTCAAGTGACTCGAGCGGGCGCCAGTAAAGCTTTCATTTTCTTCCTATGGCGTGCAAGAGTAGCCCAGTGGGTTCTTCTCGCTCTAGGAACACGTGGAGCATAATATCCCTTCTCTAGGCTTTTTATGAAAAACTCTGACCATCGGGTCGGTGGTCTTCTTGCAGAGTGTTTAACATCCCGAGGAATTCAGCCACTAATGGCTCTCACTCATTGGTTGTCGTTCATACGCATTACGTGTCCGGGCGACTTTATCTTCGACTGTTTGGCGTACAGAACGGTATTTTTGAATTTTGATCGTAGACGCAGTTCGGTGCTTCTGATCTTTCCTTTACTTGCTTGAGATGGAATACTCCTAGCATTGTCATTTCGACTATGCGTTCAATAACGCTGAGTGGCATTTCATCCTGCTTACCTAGCGACCAATTTCTGACGCACACGTTAAGGCAGGCGGAATGGTAAAATCGAAAAGATGGGCACGGAGTCCGATGTTCATTGTTCTCTTCACTACATCCTCGATGTTCTTGAAAGCTCCCAACCCGCTCGTTTCCTTCTTCTCAACTCTGGAGCTAAGTCCTTCATCAATCATGTTGAATTCCAGACCTAGATAGACGTAATTGGAGCATTCGGAGATATTCGTACCGTTGGGCTTAAATGGGGCATAGGAAAGAATATGTTCCTCATATACATAGTTTTTGTGAGATTTTGTCAAAGAGCAATCTTTCCACAAGCGTTAACAAACCTAGTAGGCATTCGTTTCTACTAGCTAATGCTTGTTGTTATAACAACAATGTTTTCAGTGAAGCAAAGGTGAAACTGTCGACTAATCATTTCACTTCCATAATGTGCTATTCCTGTTGCACGACGTTCTGGAGGTTAACAGCAAATAATTTTAGAGAAATAAGATCGCCCTAAAGCTTTTAAATCAGTGAAATTAAGAGAGAAAGGTCTTCGGTACTCTCATGATACTTCAATAAGTCTTGCCATCGTGTGGATATGGTGAATCGTACTGAACCCTTTTCGAAATCCTGCTTGTTCACGTGACTGTCCTTCGTCAAATGTTCTGCAATCCCTGTTTAGGATGACTCGAGTGAAACGTTTGTAGACAACAAACAACAGGCAGATTGAGCGGTAGTTGCCGGTATCGTGGAGGTCGTGATTCTTGAGCAACAACATAGTCTTCCTGGATTTCCACTGAATAGGGAACTTCCACTGTAAGAGATAATGTGGGAAGAGTTGAGCCTGTGTGTTGATGAGAACTGACGGAAGGATTGTTTAGGTGTTCAGATATTATCCTGTTCGGACCTGGTGTTCGAGCTTTCACCAACGAAATATCATGTCGGATTTTGGAAGGGAGAACCGATGAGACAATACACTCCTGCTCCTCTTTCTCAGATGTGGACAGGAGAATGTGGCTATTAAAGCAATTCGAGTAGTAGTTATGAAAGGCTTTTTTCATTGTTTTTCGTGCTTTTCGGGATCTGTAACCCTTCCGTCCGCGCCTCAGAGTGCAATCACTTTAGAGTAATTGGGGAAGTCTCGATGGCGTTCTAGAATGTTTCCCTATTAGCAGCTCTCTTGGGGTTAGAGGAATGAGGTCCACTGATTTTACTCTGCTTAACATTTAATACCAACGTATAGCTTGCTGAGTTCTGAAAGCGGGAACTAGATACACTTACGAGTAGTTTGCCAGTCTCCCCCAGAGTAGCTGTTGGAGCTGGAGCGTATTCGTTGGAGGTGCCTTCTAAAGGCCTCCCTTGGCTTTCCCAGTAGCTTGATTGCCGGCTTTTGGTCGAATTGTCTCGAAGAATACAATCTACATAGAAAAGAACACACCTGCACCGCCCGCATGTCTATTTCTTCGTAAACACTGAAGACACTCGAACATGCATACATGCATACATAGATACATACATGCATACATATATACATATATACATACACATACATGAACACACATTATTCGTAATAGTATAGTAGAAGAAAATCTCACCAGTTTTCCTTTCTGGCTAGGCACTGGCAAAAAACACGATCAGCTTCTTCCCTAGCAACATGAAGATCATCAATAAGCGCGTCATGCTCTGTGCAACAGTGATCCACACCTAAAAATGGAGTGAGTTCAAAATTTATTCAATATTAAATGTAGCAAGCGTTTATCGAACGGCCTCGAGGTCTTGTAGATATACCTATTGAATCGCCTGGAAACGCAATCAAATATGAGACTGCACCGCTTACTGGTCCAATCCCACAATTCCATGCATCGGTGTTTTTCACTTGCACCAGCATTAGTAAAAAAGTTATGTATAAATGCATTAAATCTGGAATAATATGTGTTTAAGTTGTGGAACTATGCAAGCCATTGTTATGCAACACCATTTGTAAAGGTGTCTAGTCAAGTACGAAAATGCTGCCGAGGTTGCCTTTCACGAACAGAGTAAGCGCAACTACACAGCGATGCTTGAAAAGAGCCGGTTGGTAGAAATCGGTGGCAGTCATTGAACAGCCATCGAACACTTTAAGTCATAAGTTCTCAATCGCTTACATGATCGTCTATGTTCTACACAAATTTGTACGATTTGGATTGACACAGCAGCGATGGTTGCATGAGTTCCGGTACAGTGTACCTTATCTCCTGTTGAGCATGCGTAGACGACCATATTGGCTAAAATGAAAAAATCACTCTGTGCCAGTATAAAAGAATGCCAAGATGGAAAATCTAGACCCAAATAAATCAATCCACGAGACAGACAGAGGATACAGGAAAACTGCGCAGAAGATTTTGAAATAAAAGTCACGATCCTCACAGGAACCTAAAAATTCACCAGACTTGTTATGTGTCTGAACGACAATCGATGAGCAAGAGCCACTAGCGACTGGATTCTTCATGACGTCAAACGCATACCAAGAAAATCACTCGACGGTCAAATTTCCTCACGAAGGTCGTCGAAAAATGATATCATAATAAGCGAGCAGAACCCACTGGCATCCTCTTACATAGTGTTGATTCTGGCACTGAACACAAAATTCTTAAGGCATTTTGGATAAGATCCAAAAACCCAAAGGTTAACCACACGGAGGAACGCCCTGTAATCACATGTGACCTCGTCCCATATCTCAAGATGATTTTCTTTAACTGATGCAAGGACATTCCTCACCCATGTAAACTTTTGTGCGGTTGTTCTCAGTTCATGAGTAGAAGACGAAAAAAAACACGATGAACGCATTACCCGTGCTGTTTACCATGTAATTAGAGATCACATTAAAGATTTTTCCATTTATGTGATAAAGACGTTGGATGAGTAGAATGCCTATCAGTACGACCCTGTTCATGCTCTTAAGAATACCAAATCGAGCAAAACGTTAGACGCCGAGCAACAAATACTTACTTAATACTTAAACAGCTCGTCCTCACTAGTTGTGCGGGCCCCAGCATAATCGCCATTTTTCGGAGATTTTCTGGTTAAGCCACTGTGGTTTCCTGGAAACTCGAGGACAGTCTGGCCAAAATCTGCCCCAGGTCGGCACCACGACAGGCAGTCGCAGCTCTTGTGGATCAGAGAGGGATTTGCCACCATGCGACTTATACCAGGATGGTGGTGGATCCTGGTATTCGTTTACTCTTAGCTAGGCTTCCTGATGGAAACGCTGGACTCCTTCTCAGCTTGGGAGACCCCGTCAGGGATGAATCCCACGCTGTACATCATAGTCCGACACCCAGGGACACTTCCCAGCCACGATGAGGCGGTAAACCGTTGGGAGGAGCAATAAATATTATGTCAATAACGCCACCTCTGCTCATGAAGGAAACATATGCTCTCAACACTAACTTAAGTAACACTAGAACAACTCTCTAGAACTTTTAAGCGCTTTCCATCTAATAAATACTATTACAATTCAGAAATCTCAAAATGCTCGTTCTGGAGCACAGCAAAGGACGACGTCTCATATACTGATAGACCCTATCTATACAACACGAGATGATGTTTCTTTTGGATTTCCAACGCCTCCAACAAGAGCGTAACGTTGTGGGCACACGGCAGGTTATCAACTCTCAAACCAAACCAACCTTAAAAATGGATCCTGGTTCTTTTTTCAGCTTCCGAAAATGTTTTGCTTTGTCTTCAACTCCACTGCCGTTTACCCTAAAAATTTAATCCTATTTTCATCGATCTCTACGGTTCTGTTGAAGGGCGATATTCAGAAAAGAAGAACAAGCTCGCACAAAAACGGTATCTTGTAAAATATTAAGTGAAAAGCGTGTCTTTCCCAGTCGGAATAAAATCTCATTGAACAACCTATGGAACTGCTGCAAAAAGTGTACCGAAGAAATATCAAATTATGCTGCCATTAAAGTGGATCGCACAAGCACCATCCTGTTATAAAAAAAGCTTAACGAATGGAAATTTACAAAAATGGCTATTGATCGAAAACCGTGTGGGCTCCATGTCGCCCATGGTGTGTACATGGAAATGACACTTCATTCTTTGCTTGGGTGATAGCAGAAAGCGGGGAACTTATTCAGAAGGGGAAGAGGGAAGATCTCAATCAGGTTTTCGATTACTTCGTCGCTTTATCTCGTTCAGCGTAGTTAATGTGTTATATAGTTAGTGCAATATCAATTCTAGCCAATATCACGGAAAACTGACCCGCATTCTGACAGCTCACGTTTCAAACTTTTTGGCTTCCAACATATAAGTCTTTTATAAACGCGTAATATGTAGTGAATAAGATGGAAGGTTATGTAATATCGATGTTACTCCGTTGGTATTATTTCATAGTGACAATGCATTTGCGGTCTAATATCTAAAAAGGCAGAAAATTCTCTAAAGGTTAATCATTGTGAGCCGGTCGTACTGTGGACACGCTTTGAATAAAGGACTACTGTGGGCCTTTTCTTTGAAGCACTGTCATCGAAAAAACAAACAATGAGATGGATGGAAAACCAGTGGTTTCGGCCTTCTACTAATGTTGCTGAGATGACGCATACAGGAGAGAGATTTTGAGATGTGATTTTTCCCCCCGGTTTTTTCCCTACTAGAGGGCATTCCCTAATAAAGTGGGTGCCGGTTGTGCGACGTTTTTAAGTCCATCACTCACGCAAATGTGAGCCACTTTCCTTGTTCTCTTAGGCAGAACAAGTGTTCAGACCTATGAAAGAGTTTTGAATTATGGATTCAGATGAATACAGTAGTCATGGCAAAATTTCGTGATCTTATGAACAAACGCGCAGACGCCTTTCTCCTAGATAATCTATCGTCATTGATTTGTGCGGAAAATCCTTAACGAATAATAACAGACACTCTAACAACATACATACATGGCAAAATGATGTCTTCGTCAGCGCAATGGATGATATCTTCGATTTTACACTTAAAAACGCAGCCATCAGCTGTTATGGGATATCGTCCATGAGGAATAAATCATTCAGTATACCACCTCAACCAGTGGTCCATTAACAAGAGTTTGAACGAGCAGTTACAAAGCCTATAAATACCTTTCTGTAAATTCTTCCGAATTCAGTAGGAATTAAGTGCATGATTTATTAGGCTCACATTGTGGAAAAGATTTCACCTCATCGAAAATAGGGACAACTCTCAATGAAACTGGCAGATGCCTAAACTGTTGAAGTTAACGCTCTTTCACAACTCACGGCAGTATGAAAGCGCTTAATCTAAGCACAAAGAAGAGTTTTCCAGGTGTTGTACATGTACATTCAGACGAGTTCGACCAAACCAGAGAAAGAGTGAACACTCAGTCAAACAATATTTGAACTTCACACACTTAAAACTGTTCGGAGGCAGCAGCGAAACAATGTCTCGAATTTGCATAAGTCGCGATGACTACGTGAAAGCTTAATAAAGCGAAAACAGCATTTCATTGACATCGAAAACATTATTGAGCAGATCTGGTTTGCAAAAGGCTGACTGCTGTAATGAGTTCGTAACGAACCACACCACGAAATCTTTTGTTAGCAAGTTCTTTTCAAAGAATTTAGATTTCTGAACTGAAAGTATAATTTCTTCATTTTTGAATTAAATTACCAAGGCATCCACTGGGTGCTACGCGCTTGAGCAACACGAAAATCATCACAGCTTTCGCATAAGGCCCGAAAGCTTTTTGCAACAGGTTATCCATGTGCACCTCATCGAAAACCTATCAGGGTGTTGAGTAGTAGCTTATCGCCTTCTTTCAGAATTCACATGGAACTCCTCCGTTGAAGATAATATTGAACCAGTTCTCATCAATTTCATCAGCTGGTCACCTGCAAGCTTTTTGTTAAACTGATATGCACGATATAATCCGCTTAAACGCAAGCACGCCCACACATTTACGCCTATGCGGAAAGCAGCAATAAATCCGACGCAAAAAAAACTGGAAGCACGTCCACCGAATCCATCATCCTACTATAACAAGGACATGATCATTTCTATACAGATGTGAAGATTGGTAACTTAAAAGTTTTTTAACGAAATCTTTTGTTTTTTTCAGAAATATAGATTTTTAGAAAACTCATAAAAATCTGAAAGAAAATGTGCTACTCTCGTACACTCGCTGCAGCTAGATACTGCAAATAATTTCTTAATGAAAACCGCCTTGAAGAATTTTTTATGAGATTATATTATAGACTATAATAGACTATAGGTCAATAATACGGGTGGTAAACAGGCGAAACGAAAGACTCGCATGGTATGGTGGTGAACGCAGTAGCCATGGAAAAGTGTGGCAGCGTGTTTGGTCCACGCGGCAGACACCAACGGTCCAGAATATTGGAAATATCTCAGCAACATTATGGTTGTAACAAACTTCGCCCATTTGCTTTAACAGTATGCACAACTTCTTCAAACTACTAGCTTCATTTTAGATTTTATAAAATTTTCAGCTTTGCAAGTTCAAACATTCTATCTATCTGAGGACAACACTGCTGTTGCTGTTCAATGTCTTCAATCCGAAAAACCGAACCATTAGGATGAGTTACCATGTCAATTACATCTATTATTTCATGCAACTACCACAGAGCTCTTCTTCTGAATTATAACCGACAGACACATTTTGAGTCGGATTGCACAAACCTGACTTCGAAAATCATCTCGTCTTTGGGATCAAGGAGAAGACTCTTTGGGATCGAAACCTTTACGGCCTGCAGAGAGGTTTATCAGTTTCCCACAGATCTGCGAGGAGAGCAATGTACAGGAATCGAGGAGTGAGTACCCGTCCTTCTCACAGTCATATGGCAGATGCACAAGCATGTTTCTGGCTTACGTAGATCAGCTTTAGTCACTGGTAAAAATGACTTCTCAATCAAGCACGGATAATAAGTTAGTACTTGGCTCTGGTTCATAACATCTAAGTAGCTTCAAAACAGAGCACACTGTAGAACTTCCTGATCGGAAGAAAGCCATTAAAATATACCGATTCTTAAGAAGGAGCTACAAATTTAGTAATGGTGAATTCGACAACATTAATTGTTAGTCGAATAGTGAAATAAGACAAAAACGTCTAGAAAATATCTACCGTCATTGTCCATCCTTTGAAAAAAAAATTCATACATGAATGAAGTCCTTCCAACGGTTCCTACTGCCTCTTTGTGGATGGGAGGTGTGCCTGGGTGTCGGATTGCGATGTACAAAGGGGGATTCGTCCATCCGGCAGGGCCTCCCAAGCTAATAAGGAGCGTGGCATTTCCATCAAGAAGCTTAGCTAAGAGTAAACCAATATGGGGATCCACCACCGTCCTGGTATGAAATTAGTCGCATGGTGGCAAATCTCGCCCTGATCCACAAGGGCGGCGACTGCCTGTAGTGGTGAATACATGGCGCAGAATTTGGTTAGCCTGACCTCAGGACACCAGAGAACCACAATAGTTAGACCAGCAAAACTCCAAAAGAACGGAAATTATGCTATGGCACCGAAAACCAGTGAAGACTGACCATCCAAGTAACCACGTATATGACTGAAGTGCTTCTATTATGAACATATGCTATAAATTTTCATTCCATTTAATTTCCAAAGAGTTACTTACTAACTTCCAAATCACGCCATGTCGAATTCTTGACTTGGTTCGTTTAAACAAGCTGTTTGTCATGAGATTCGGTGTGGCTGTGAAGCACGATTTTCTTAGAATGACAATTTTCACTACGAGTTCGTATTTATCCATTAAATACTATAATATGCTACTGATTATTCGACTTATTACCAACTTATTGTTCACTTTAGCAACCTATAATTAGGTATGGAATATGAAGCATCTTACATTAGCACACCACAATGTTATTACTTTAGTAACATAAATTTTCTGCTGTGTAGACCTGAAGCGTTTAACAGCGCGTTGAAGGAGGCCTATATTAAGCAATTACGCTGCATTTAAATGAGCGACCATGAATGGTAGACATGCATTCTTAACTAGCTATTAGTATCAACAAATTTATGACGACTAATGACTACCTAATGATGAGTGAGGAAAGACTGTTCATTGGACTCTGAAATCATTGATCAAGGTGGACAAAACTGGTACCGATAGTGCACCTTCAATATGAAGTAATAAGGAGATTAAGTTAGGAGAATGTTCAGAAGAATTAGATAGCAACGATGAAGACGTAGTCTATGCGGCCAGGCCTCTCATCTAGTGAATGTGCCTTGTCCTCACAGACTTCAATGGGAAGCACCATGACGTTACTACTCCTGATTTCCTGAATAATAAGGCTTGCAAGCGATTTACTTTTCGCAGAAATTCACAATCATACCTAAACTGTAAGACAGAATGATACTACCTCTCTTTTACGAATACTGTTTGGTTCAATTCCGATAACAAAAACATTATTCTTCAACATATCAATATAAGAAACATAAATGTGTACAAGATAAGACAACAGAAACGTTGCCATAAGACCATAAGATTATACCAAAAGTGAAAAAATACTAAACCACTTGGTAGATGAGTTAAGAAAGACACCTGAAGTCAGTCCCATCCTTTTCCACTGCGCGTGCACAAGTATGGAAATTCTGATTCTTGACATCAACGACCCATGACATTCCATCATGCTACAACACTGTGTTAAACATACTAGTGAAAAGATGTAGCATTGTACCAAGGAGAGAAGTAAGCAGAATTCAGGACTCATAGTGGTCCGGAGTCCTCCCAACGGTTTACCGCCTCATCGTGGCTGGGAGGTGTTCCTGGGTGTCGGACTGCGATGTACAGCTAGGAGATTCGTCCTACCGGCAGGGTCTCCCATGCTGAAAAGGAGTTCGGCGTTTCCATCAGGAAGCCTAGCAAAGAGTAAACCGATACCAAGATTCACCACCGTCCTAGTATCAAAGTAGTATGGTGGTAAATCTCCCTCTGATCTCCATGGGATGCGAGTGCCTGTCGTTGTGACTACCTGGGGCAGACTTTAGCCAGGCTGCCCTAGTGATTCCAGGAAACTACAATGGCTTAACCAACAAATCACCGAAAAATGGTGATTATGCTGGGGCCCGCACACAACTAGTGAGGATGGGCCGTTCAAGCATTAAGTATCAAGTATGCGAATTTACCAAACACTTGAGGAAAACTTTCTTGCAACAAAAATAAAACATTAAGGGTAACAAATAAAGAGCAACTGCACTGTAATGATCCGAAAATAGTAACTTATTCGGTACAACAGTTTTTGCCCCTAGTTAGACTTCTTTATTATAAATAGAAAGGTAACACTAACGACTCCACAGTACTTTCACCACGTAAGTTGTGAGAGGGCATGAAAAGCAATGTCTTTTCCATGAAGGTGACTGGACTGCGACTTAATGATTTATTGTCATCAACAGCTGATTCACGCAGAAAGACTTAACAACTAACCTATATCTTATTATGCGAATTCAATCTCTTCATAAATCTTTCTCCTCATCTGTTAGTGGTACCAACCAAATCGCAGATGTGGGTTACACCAATGGTGCCGTCCAAATCAATGAGCAGCGAAAAAATCCAAACAAGATCGCTCACTGTTTCTGGACCTAAAAAAGGTCCAGCAATATTTGGACTCACCCACTCAAGAACAGAAATCTGTAATATCTCAATACAACAAAATGCATAAAGAGTAAGAAATTACAGACACCCACCGTATGATCCAGAATGAAGACCATGTTTGCTATAGCTCACTTCCACAAAGTTTTACCAGAGGTTCCTAGAACAGGACAAAATTTTGGTAACGGAGGTCAAAACGACATGGTATTTTATCGAACTGCGAGGTGATAAACAAGCACTGTTGACTCCTATAGTCGAAAACAGTGAACGTGACTTCCACATCACCATTGGAACCACATTGTTTCCTCTCGTAATCCACGTATATTTAAAATTTCTTTTCTTAGTATACGCCGTCTCAAAATTATTCATGAGCAAAACCGAACGTTTCCTGTAGCAGAACAACAGTTTATGGAATGAGCAACTACAGAAGCAAGTGAGCTTAGACCATATGTGTGATAAGGCTTTTTCTTCGTAAGCCAGTAGTTGTCCAAAATGCAAGTCATATAGACGTTCTTGAGAAAACCGCCCTTACGCTTACCGAGGGCCTCCTCGATACCCTCAGAACCGGACTGTTGCATACACTCGAACACAAACTGTAAAAATATCATAGAAAAAAACAAGGACTACTCCCAACAAGCAGAAGCTAGACTGAAAGCCCAACATTTTAAAAAGAAGACAGAACTAATAACCTTTAGACTAACGGGAATATTGACCGCTTCTTTTTCAAAACACTGATGGCATGGATCCAGGCGATAACCGGTCTCTTTAAAAGTAAATACAATTGTAAATCGTCTCCTGAAAAGAGGCGCTACTCGTACAAAGATAGTACGTTACTGACTCGGTTATAATATCCCAGTTAGAAACAAATGTGTAAATGACTTCATTACCAATACCAACCCCAACACGAAAGATGAACGAGGAAGTCCATTTCAAAGCGGTGGAATAGCAGGGTCTTTCTACATGTACAATCTCAACGACCATTCCTTATTATTTATAACACGAATCTGCACTACATTGAAGCTGAGAAGAGTAGGCAACAAGCACGGAAATCGTAGACACAAACATCATCTTATCATCACATTCGCCATTCATTTCTACTTGCCTTAACGCATTACCTTTCCAGCCGTCATAAAATCAAAACAATCACAGAATAATGATAACCCTTTATTTGCTGCCTACTATAGTTTTCACGACAGGGTATGGCGTGAGATACAACCACAGTGATGCTAAAATATTCGCAAAACTTGGATCATAGGCCAGCTCGAACCACGATTACCCTTTCCGGGTGCTCGCACGTTTTAAGTGCGCTTGCTTACATACGCTTATATCATACCCTCTCGTGAAAATTACAGCAGGTAGCAAATAAAAGGTCAACATTACTAAACATCGACTAAAGCTTAAGTTTGACTGGGTTCAATGTCGAGTTTTGTTCCCCAGATGAATCCCGTTGACAGGTGATTGCTGAAAGCAGCGTTAGGTAGAAAACTAGATGAAAGGAAAGGTAAAGGTCTCAGTGGTTCAATGTGTAACGCGCAAACCTCTGCCAAGGGTAATTGTAGTTCGATTTGGCCTGGGGTCCACGTTTTGTGAACATCTCAGCATCACTGTGGTTGCAAATCACAGTATATTTTACAACCAATTAAAATTACTTTGCTAGAAGATAAAAGTCGAATCCGTACCATCGTTTCGGCCGGATATACGTCTAGACGATCGTGCACCGGGAGGTCTTTTTCTTCTGATCAGTACCTAAATTTTTGTTTACGAAATGTTCTGAGAAATAATATGTTGTAACATAGCATGACTCTATATCAAGGAAAACATCTTAAAATATGTTCGAAAACTAGTCATTTTCTTGAAAAGCAAGCAAGCAACACACAACAAACATAAGGCATCTCCCATGAATGCTCTGATCTCCAACATTTCCATCACTTACGGAGGTCATCATGTTTTTTTGAAAACTCTTCTCTAATAAATTACCAATTTGCAAACTTAGGCTTTTAAACTACAGCTTACCATGGTACTAACAAGAGAAATTGATACATGCCACAGTCAAACACTATGAAGAACTATCTGAACTTACCTGTCTCAAACAGAATTTGAGGCAGATCGATGATCGCACCACTGTGTAGCCTCCGCTTGCCAGTTCCGATAACTTGAACGGATACTCCGACTTCCTCCAATTTCTTAAGGTAAGATGTGAAGAAAAAAGCTTTAATTCCACTTTGGAATAAAAAGTTGTGCAACACAGTAAATCGTCAACTAATTCGAACAAATCCTGATGAAATCTTTGCAGAAGTCCCTTTCGGTTCGCTGATTACGGCGAATAGGCAGCACGCATAGCTCTTAAATAGTGATCTCGTGCATAGCTTAAGTGGCCACAATAGTGGGATAAGATTCTAATATACATCAGAATTCGACACCCAATGACATCCAACGACCAGATAGCGACAAAATGTGACTTAAAACGAACGAATTAAACCACTGATATATAGGCAACTAAAAAAATTGCCGTCCAGAAAATAAGTGGAATCTGCAACACTTAAAATGTTTCACAGACCTTCTTGGTCCACATGACCATTCGTACACAATTGGTACGGCGATCCGACTCGCTGGAAACCGATGGAATGGCGACCTCTTTGGGCGCCGTGACGAACTTATTCTGATGCTTATCGATCGCCCTAAACAATACAACCTCTGAACTGTGAATTACCAAATCCTGTCGAAATAGAAAAGAGTGGCGACTTACGTGAAGACGGCCTTGAGCGTCTCGTCAGGGACGACAATGTCCGCTGGCTGCTGTAAACAACAAAAAAGCACTGGGATGAAGCAAGGCAAACCAGCACAGGCCACAACAAGTGACGAAAAACACGACACGTGGAAAACGAATCGCCGGAAGTGCCGCTGGTATCGGGCGGCGCACGGTCCGAACGTGAGGACTGCAAGTGGTGCACGGCTAAAATGTGTGACGTATTTGTAACTTGAATGGTCGGAGCGGTAAAGTCAGCTGGGAGTAACAGTAGTGAAGACCACCAAAATGCTATTAGGGTAGATTTGTAACTACTTATACTTGAATATTTAATGGTCTGTCTCTACCAATTTCAATGAATCATGAGGGACTCAACAGAAACTGACTTTGACTGTTTTTAACCGGTTGGCCGAGATTAGCGAAATTCGAACATCTGCGGCCTGGAGAGTTTTGCAATTATTTCAGCATCATTGTGGTTATATTTTACACCATACGCTGCCATGAAAAACTATAGGCAGTAAATAACAATGTAATTAGCTAGAAACAGTTTGTTTTTGCCAAGAGAAACGCTGTTGGGGTTGATGGACAATCAACCATTATATTTCGGAGTTTACAACGATGCACCTGCAGTACCTTGAGGACTCGTGGAAGAATCGTGAAATCTTTAAAATGCGAAGTAGCTTTTCTAATAGATGACGGATAAAACATACAGCATTGCATATAAGAAGAAAAATCGGTTAGAAACATCTCTTACGGTAGTTCATGGTCCCTTGTCGGGTTATGAAATAGCTCGAGGATCTGCTGCTGATGAAAGTGCTCTTCTTCCTCATATGACCAATTCTGGTTCTTCGAACGTTCCTCTCAAAATTCAAAAACATTTACATATAATTTTCGTGTCTCAATTAAGTTGCGGATTAAATTTGACAACGAAGTGAACCTCTCTTTCGTTATAACTAGTCATGTAGGTTTTCTTCCTTCTCTAAGAGGCAATTTTTCGGACAACTATGAAAACTAGGTGAGCAATGTTGAGAAGGGTGCAGACGGATCCCAGTGAAAAACATAGTTTAAAATAATTTTACCGACATAAAGAGGATCTCACCAGGGACCTTTGGTTCACATCACTTACGAAAACAACTGTGGAATATCAACTAGAGTCATTCAGTGCTTTCAGGTTCCTTCGAAAATCTTCACAAATGCTTTTGCCGAGAAAATCGCTCTTTTGAAGAGAGGTGTGCTAGTAGCACACTCTTCAAACTATTTAGTGAGGCTTGAGGCACACAACAAAAATAAAAGATAAGGCTCTCAGCTTTGACGAGGGATGCGCCATGAATTCGAATTCATTAAGAACCTTTGGAGGTAATTGAGTGCATATTTGGCCTTTACAATGACTCGTGGTAGCTTACCGATGTATCGAGCCCGCGCTGCTATCCTCCCAGGCAGGTCTGGTACCAATTTGCCGACCCCGAAGGGATGGAAGGCCTGGTGTGCATTGCTCGTGGAGATCGATCCATGTGTATCGCAGTGCTTCTCCGACCACTGCGCCACATACGCCTTGACACTTAACAAAACGTGTTTTTTTATGAGGTTGACAATTTGCTTCAAGCCGAAATGGAATGTTGTGAAAAGAAGAGGTGTTTCATGTACTTTATGAGTTATTTACACACTCCGAAGTCATCAACAAAAACGTTTTTTCTCCACCTACTTCGGTAGGTTAGTATTACATTTGACGCGAGTCGTTATCGTAATCGTTTCACATACTCCTAAACGAATCACTCTTGTCGTTTTGTCATTTCGCTTTGTCTTACTCCTTTGATTTACTGAAAGTCGTTGTAACAACCTTGAGTAACCTAATTTATTAATATTTAGGGCGGTTCGGTTTTATTCGAAACCTCCTGACACATTTTCAGAACTTTTTTTATGTACAACGCCACCCACTTATTCAATTCCCATGGAAATACGTCATTTTAAAAGAACCGGTGCTAACTAGTACTAACCGTAACTAAACGTTTACGACGTCATTTTTGCTATTGAGGATTTGCTCTTAGTCGTTAACTGGAATCCCAGAGATGTCGAGGTTGCCGTTCGCCCACCTCCTCTGAAGTGCTATTTTTTATTTTTTTATTTTTTTTGGCAACGGCAACCGGAAAAATGTGGAGTGTCCAGCAAAGAGTTACTGTAGAAGAAGTTGCATGTTCGAGTCCACAAATTCTTGTTTTGCTATCTTATTCGCCTTAAAGTCATTAAGACATTCGGTGCGCTTGACTATGATAAACTACATCGTTCTCTCGAAGAATGAAATCAATGGACTTGTACGACTGGTCACAAATAAAGTAGGTATTTTTTCCACACCAGACGTTGGCCTGAGTCTTCGAAAGTTTTTTCACTAAATGATATTGACAAGAGCAACAATGAAGTTCGTGCAGTTCTTTCCAAATATGTCTGGAAACAGTTCATTTCCTGCAATCGTAAGGAAACACTCTAGCTAGGTGATCTCCGATCTCCAGGGAGAACCAATTCGACCAGCCTTCACTGACGTTCATAATGAAGTCGACAATCCTTAAGCAGAACACGAACCCACTCGAGAGAACCTCGAAGGTTTTCGTGGGTGATAGATGCAGGGAAACGGATCCAGTGCAGGTTGCTCCAAGATCCCCACAGTGGATGTGAATATGGCTCGCGTAAATCTTTTAAAAAATTTTGGTTTCGTTCTGATCAAATGCTACCAGCTGATTTTGGATTAATTATCAATGTGCAATGGGAAAGAAGGGCCTGTTAATAGTCTTGGGAAAAAATTTTTGAAATAATGGTAGAGTTTAAGTGCTTCATGACGGGTAATGCTAACTTTCTTTAACTTGTATATAACTTCGTTGAATAACTTGTTTCCTTTGAAATACATGAAACACTGAATGTTATTAGCCCAAAAATTCATAGCGCAATTAGTGCCGGAGCGGTTTTAGCAACATATTTCTCACATTCATTTGCTGACAATTTGCTGTCAACGGTGCTCACTTGGCTAAACACAGCGCTGGAAGTTCGCAATGAGAGACAAATTAAGAAGTTCGACTACGATAATTGTTATTCAGATTTTGATACGATAGACGAGTTTGTAGAGTTTCTTCTCATCTTCGCTATCTCATTAATTCCTTTAAACAACTAATGAGCATTATTGAGAGCCTACGGATGAATTGTTGCAGACAAGAGTTGGCTTTGACAATCTTTGTGGCCTATGCTCTAACGATGAAGGTGAAACTGAGCCATTTTATATGCAACAGAAAAAGTTTCACGAAGCCATCGACTTTACTCCAATAAAATCTCTAGGATACACCTGAGAGTCTGCACAAGGAGTGTGTTGAAATGAGGTTGTTTAGGAGCTGCTTTAGCTAATGCTGAATACCATTATTATCGAAATGTGCTGCAATTCTAGAGTTAATGTTCCAGTTGCGACTTACGAATCTTTTCGTTGATAGTGAAACTGATGACATATTAAACGGGGGTTTTGGATAGCCTCAAGTCATCATTATTCCAAAGTTCAAGACGGGATCTTGCCATTACTTTCTTCGTGCAGCTTTTTTCTTAACGCGTATGAGAGAAAGCACAGAAAAATACGAAATGAAAATAGACCGTGGAATTTTTAATGCAAATAATGTAGCCAGCCCTACTCGTACCAGCACGGCTCTGAGGTAGGCGAAATCGCCGAAACGTCAGCCAACAACACCAACAGCAACGCAACCGCAACAACAACGACAAATAATGTAGTTTGCTTAATTTATGCGATAATATCGGCATGAAGAATATTGACCAGCAATACTATCGGCTCACTTAGCACCCTGCAACTGATTCAGAACGTTGAATGTAACCAGTATATTACCTGCGAAACCACGCAAAGTAGAATTGAAGGTGAGAATGCAGCTGCGTTGGGTAGGCAATCACAACATTACTTCCAAGAATCCGATGCACTGCAATGAAGAAAAGATTTGCAGTCACAGACGCTTAAGCGTTCCTAATGTCTTCTGGACTTCATCAGGCAGAAAATTAATACGAACGTTTTATGGCAGTGATTCGGAACAATCAGTGCAGCCAAAAGGAAACCGTCCACAACCACCCAATATTACTATCCAATCCAATAAAATACAAATAATAAATGTCTTCCTAACATCTGTCTACTCCCACCTTATTCTATTACTGAACGAGAACAGAAACGGGCCTAGAAAATTTTTTTGTCCCAGATCCGACGTCATACTCTCTCATCGGCAACAGAACTTACACCCAATAAAGCCACACCGCGGCATCCGAGCAACTTAATACTAGTTCTCAGTTCTGTAGTCCAACATAACTACTTAGTGGAAAATCAATAAAACTGTGTTTTATGACAAGGCAGACTTACGCGGCAGCTATAACTCCATTTACTTTTTGCGAATATCTCAGCATCGTTGTTGCTGTATTTCATGCCCTACCGTGAAAAATTATAGTATGCAGCAAATAAAGAGTGGTTAGCATTGTGATTTCGACTATAACTTCAGCTTAACTAGATTGAATGCCATGTTGTGCTGTTCAGATCAATCCCGCTAATGGGCAAATGTTAATGATGGCGTTAGGTAGAAAACAACCTGAAAGAAATTCCATGCGAGAGCCTCAATGGTGGTGTGTGTAACGCGCGAGATCCCGGAAAGGGTAATCGTAGTTCGATCTGGTTAAGAATCCAAGTTTTGCGAATATCTCACTAACGTCGTGGTTGTAACTCTACTTAATTTTGCTCGTCATAGATAAGGTTTTTAGCTGAGTTGCGTTCAGCACAACTGACAAAACGTGAGTACTCAGGAAATATCGCAAACTTCTGGAATGAATTGGATAGTAATTTGCTTCTCCTGGGCCTTACATAAAATTCGTCAGCTTCTGAACTGTTTTCCGATTAACGTTGCTTCATTGTGAATTGGTACAACGTTGTCCAATGGTAAAAACTATTCTTTAGCAGAGTATAAAAGGATAAAGCTCTCGGCGTTGATCAATCCCTGAGGGATGCACCATGCATTCGACTTCATTAAGCATCGATGGAGGTGACTGAATGCATATCTGGCTCCCAGACAAGTCTGGTACGAATTTGCTGACCCTGGAGGGATGGAAGGCTTGGTGCGCCATGGGCGCTGTTATCGATTCCATGCCTGTGTGGCAGCGGCGCCTCCAACCACTGCGCTACACGTGCCACTTCTTTAGCAGAGTAAATGTTACAAATTCTGATTACGACAACTTTTTTAATCAAAATTCTTGCAACATGCTATAGAATTACTCTACGTAAGTGGAAATCATTCACGTAGCAGTGAGCAGGCTCTAAACTTTAGTAGAATTCGTGAAACGTTCCTTGGTTTCGAAAGTCATTTTATTCCTTTTCGAAGTGATTTCCGATCATAGCCACCTTTCTAACCGGCTGAAGTGCTTTTGCGATGAACAAGTAAGCTGTAGTCCTTCACTCTATTAAAATTCCAGTATTGCCAGTAAATTCCTGGCTTTCGAAGAAGAATTTAATCCTTTAATAATTCTCAAGCACTAACAAAACTTCGAATCCATTATTTGGCCCGTTCCCAACAATCTTTCGGGCTTAAGGTTCTGATCCGTCGACTTCTGAAACATGCTGCTAGTTAGGTTTCTTATCCCCTGCTCACACTTCAAGTTGGCTACTTTAGTTGAGTACAGAATACAAATTTACAAACTTCCTCACGTTAGCACATAACAAATTTGGCATATATATAGATATCCTCCCAACTGTTTACCGTCTCATTATGGATGGGAGATGTTTTTGAGTGTCGGGCTGTGATGTACAGCGGGGATTTCGTCCTTCCGGAAGGGTCTCCCAAGCTGAGTAGGAGTCCGGCGTTTCTATCAAGAATCCTAGCTGAGAGTAAATAATACCAGGATCGACCACCGTACTAGTATCAAAGTCGCGTGGTGGTAAATCTCCCTCTAATCCACAAAGGCTGCGGCCGCCTTTGGTGGTGAAGACCTGGGGCTTTTTTTGGCCAGGACTTTGGCCAGGCTGATCTCGGGATTCCAGGGACCACAGTTGCTTAACCAGCAAGTCTCTGAGAAATGGAGATTGTGCTGGGGTCCGCACAACCAGTGAGGACGGGCCGTTCAAGCACCAAGTATCACGCATATATATATGTATACATATATATGTATATATATGTATATTGTATATATATATGTCTGCATATACATCTATATATTCTGGCAGTTCTTAGTTTCATAATGCAAGCCTTTTTATCAAAACCATAAACGCTACTAGAAATTGATACCAGTTCTTTTCCAACGTGTACAGGATTAGCCCAAAGGTCTTCTTTCATGCCACAGGGTAGCGAATGTAAAAAAATTGCCCTCACGGAACAGTCTTTCTGGAGACGTCACTATTAGGCCTTCCTGTGCCAAACTTTAATGATAACTACTTATGAAGGGCTATCGGACATGTAATGAGTTTTGTAATAATGTAAATGAATAAGAGATCTATCCAGTTGGGACGTGGCAGAGGGAGTTTGGAGCCAACATCAACCTAAAGCACCAGCAACCTATGTTAGGCATCATCATTCAACTTATTCTCATGATAGTTCTTTTCAACTTTTGTAGATTGAAACTACTGGCATAAGTTGCACATTACACATAAGGACTCTATTCCAGGTAGCACTCAGTTTCAGTGCTTGCTGAAGATGTATTTTGAGCAAGTAGAGGTGTTCGACAAATTGACCATTACGTCTTCACTTTTTTCTAGCCTACTTCCTTTGCCGCTAATTCCCGCAAGCCTCACATTTGGTGTGCAATCCAATTAGAGGTGGATTAGTGCAGGAAATAATGAAGTACCCATTTCCCTTCTGCGTCGGTCTCAGTATGATCATTGAAGTGGTCTGTCGTGGTTGTAGCTTCCAAAGCACAATTTTTTCCAACTTCAGTTTGGTATCTCCAAGTGCTTCACTTAACACTCTACACTTGATGGACACTGTGTGTGTGTGTGTGTGTGTGTGTGTGTGTGTGTGTGTGTGTGTGTGTGTGTGTGTGTGTGTGTGTGTGTGTGTGTGTGTGTGTGTGTGTGTGTGTGTGTGTGTGTGTGTGTGTGTGTGTGTGTGTGTGTGTGTGTGTGTGTGTGTGTGTGTGTGTGTGTGTGTGTGTGTGTGTGTGTGTGTGTGTGTGTGTGTGTGTGTGTGTGTGTGTGTGTGTGTGTGTGTGTGTGTGTGTGTGTGTGTGTGTGTGTGTGTGTGTGTGTGTGTGTGTGTGTGTGTGTGTGTGTGTGTGTGTGTGTGTGTGTGTGTGTGTGTGTGTGTGTGTGTGTGTGTGTGTGTGTGTGTGTGTGTGTGTGTGTGTGTGTGTGTGTGTGTGTGTGTGTGTGTGTGTGTGTGTGTGTGTGTGTGTGTGTGTGTGTGTGTGTGTGTGTGTGTGTGTGTGTGTGTGTGTGTGTGTGTGTGTGTGTGTGTGTGTGTGTGTGTGTGTGTGTGTGTGTGTGTGTGTGTGTGTGTGTGTGTGTGTGTGTGTGTGTGTGTGTGTGTGTGTGTGTGTGTGTGTGTGTGTGTGTGTGTGTGTGTGTGTGTGTGTGTGTGTGTGTGTGTGTGTGTGTGTGTGTGTGTGTGTGTGTGTGTGTGTGTGTGTGTGTGTGTGTGTGTGTGTGTGTGTGTGTGTGTGTGTGTGTGTGTGTGTGTGTGTGTGTGTGTGTGTGTGTGTGTGTGTGTGTGTGTGTGTGTGTGTGTGTGTGTGTGTGTGTGTGTGTGTGTGTGTGTGTGTGTGTGTGTGTGTGTGTGTGTGTGTGTGTGTGTGTGTGTGTGTGTGTGTGTGTGTGTGTGTGTGTGTGTGTGTGTGTGTGTGTGTGTGTGTGTGTGTGTGTGTGTGTGTGTGTGTGTGTGTGTGTGTGTGTGTGTGTGTGTGTGTGTGTGTGTGTGTGTGTGTGTGTGTGTGTGTGTGTGTGTGTGTGTGTGTGTGTGTGTGTGTGTGTGTGTGTGTGTGTGTGTGTGTGTGTGTGTGTGTGTGTGTGTGTGTGTGTGTGTGTGTGTGTGTGTGTGTGTGTGTGTGTGTGTGTGTGTGTGTGTGTGTGTGTGTGTGTGTGTGTGTGTGTGTGTGTGTGTGTGTGTGTGTGTGTGTGTGTGTGTGTGTGTGTGTGTGTGTGTGTGTGTGTGTGTGTGTGTGTGTGTGTGTGTGTGTGTGTGTGTGTGTGTGTGTGTGTGTGTGTGTGTGTGTGTGTGTGTGTGTGTGTGTGTGTGTGTGTGTGTGTGTGTGTGTGTGTGTGTGTGTGTGTGTGTGTGTGTGTGTGTGTGTGTGTGTGTGTGTGTGTGTGTGTGTGTGTGTGTGTGTGTGTGTGTGTGTGTGTGTGTGTGTGTGTGTGTGTGTGTGTGTGTGTGTGTGTGTGTGTGTGTGTGTGTGTGTGTGTGTGTGTGTGTGTGTGTGTGTGTGTGTGTGTGTGTGTGTGTGTGTGTGTGTGTGTGTGTGTGTGTGTGTGTGTGTGTGTGTGTGTGTGTGTGTGTGTGTGTGTGTGTGTGTGTGTGTGTGTGTGTGTGTGTGTGTGTGTGTGTGTGTGTGTGTGTGTGTGTGTGTGTGTGTGTGTGTGTGTGTGTGTGTGTGTGTGTGTGTGTGTGTGTGTGTGTGTGTGTGTGTGTGTGTGTGTGTGTGTGTGTGTGTGTGTGTGTGTGTGTGTGTGTGTGTGTGTGTGTGTGTGTGTGTGTGTGTGTGTGTGTGTGTGTGTGTGTGTGTGTGTGTGTGTGTGTGTGTGTGTGTGTGTGTGTGTGTGTGTGTGTGTGTGTGTGTGTGTGTGTGTGTGTGTGTGTGTGTGTGTGTGTGTGTGTGTGTGTGTGTGTGTGTGTGTGTGTGTGTGTGTGTGTGTGTGTGTGTGTGTGTGTGTGTGTGTGTGTGTGTGTGTGTGTGTGTGTGTGTGTGTGTGTGTGTGTGTGTGTGTGTGTGTGTGTGTGTGTGTGTGTGTGTTTGTAGATTGAAACTACTGGCATAAGTTGCACATTACACATAAGGACTCTATTCCAGGTAGCACTCAGTTTCAGTGCTTGCTGAAGATGTATTTTGAGCAAGTAGAGGTGTTCGACAAATTGACCATTACGTCTTCACTTTTTTTT
>MQTX01000103.1:189478-305230 GCA_009735665.1 Angiostrongylus cantonensis
AATTGGCTAAGTAAGGAGCAAGCGGGGTACATACTTCTGTCGTAAACAAGAGGTGTACCACTAATCAGAACTGAGGTTCTACTTGCACTATGATTTAGCTTTAAATCATGGATTCGGCTTTACTGCTGTGACAAATTGGTATTCACTTCTTGTATAGAGGTAACCTGTATACATGCACACGTCCACTCGCATAATGTATGCCACAAAAATAGAAGAAATCTGTTCCCTGACCATAAATGATTTCCGGACTTTGCACTGTTGAGCAAAACACCTGTTACCTGCCATTTGTAGCCCCGTTGGTCGTCGAATGACTCGAGCGGGCGCCATTAAATCTTCTACTTTTTCCTGTCGCGTGCAAGAGTAGCCCAGTGGGTTCTACTCGCTCTAGGGACTCGTCGAGCATCATATCTTTTTTCTAGGCTCTTTGTGAAAAAATTCTGACCATCGGGTCGGTGGTCTTTCTGCAGTACGTTTGACATCCTGAGGAATCCAGCCACTAACGGCCCTTGTCCATTGGTTGTCATTCATACGCACTACGTGTTCGGCCCACCTTATCTTCGACTGTTTGACGTAAAGAACGGCATCTTCAATCTTTGATCGTTGACGCAGGTCGGAGCTTCGGATCCCGTCCCGTACTTGTGTGAAACGGCATACTCCTAGCATCGTCCTTTCGACTGCGCGTTCGATAACGCTGGGTGATCTTTTATCCTGCTTGCGCACCGACCAGGTTTCTGACGCATACGTCAGGGCAGGAAGAACCGTTGAGTCAAAAAGGTGGGCATGGAGTCGGGTGTCCTTTGTTCTGCGCACTACAACCTCGATTTTCTTGAAAATTCGCCAAGCCGCTCGTTTCCTTCTGTTCAACTCTGGAGAGCTAAATCGTTCGTCATATTTGTTTCCCGATCGGAGATATTCGTATCGTCGAGCGTAAATGGGGCATACGAAACCAACCCATTGTTCATGAACATCGTTTTTTTCTGAAATTTAGCCGAAAACCAATCTTTCCACAGACTTTACCAAAGTCGTCCAGCATTCGTTCCGCTTGGATAATGTTTGGAGTTATAAGGACGATGCCATCAGCAAAGCGAAGGTGATGTATCTGCCGACCACCGATTTTCACTCCCATATTATCCCATTCCAATGTTCGCATGACGTTCTGGAGGGTGGCTGTAAATAATTTTGGCGAGATTGTGTCGCCTTGCCTAACTCCTCTTTTGACGTCAACGTTAATATCGTTGTAGAATGGTGAAATCTTGGTTGTGAAATTATTGTATAGCTCACGAAGAATCTTTATGTACTGAGTAGGGACTCCTTGATTACCAAGGGCTTCCATGACTGCTTCTATCTCAATTGAATCAAAAGCCTTCTCTAAGTCGATGAAAGTGAGACAGAGCGGTCTTTTGTACTCTCGCGATACTTCAATGAGCCTTGTTAACGTGTGAATGTGGTCCATCATACTAAACCCTTTTCGAAACCCTGCTTGCTCGCACGGCTGTCCTTCGTCCAGTGTTCTGTCAATCCTGTTCAGGATGACTCGAGTGAAAAGTTTGTAGACGACAGACAGCAAGCAGATTGGGCGATAGTTGCCTATATCGTGTAGGTCACCCTTCTTGAACAACAACACGGTCTTGCTGGTCTTCCACTGAGTAGGGACCATGCATTCAGATGCAACTATCCGAGCGATATCGTTCTTTGCGAGATATTCTCTCGCAACTTAGTTATTCGTGGTGGCATTGAGTTGAGGGCACTGGAGCGAACGCAGCTCAAATGAAGTATCTGACTGGCTCCTGGTTTAAATGCTTGTTCTCAGTAACAGTGTCTTCTAGATCGTTCTTTCTATGCAAGTAAAAAAAGCGAGAGTAAGTGATTCTGATAAACTGATAGTTAATCAGAACTCTTAGAAAATGCTGGTAAACGTACATAATGTTGGAAAAAAAGAACAGCCAGGCAGTATTCGGATAGCTTAAGATCTAGAGAGTTGCTGTCGCTAATTTAGTCGTGTAGTGGATAATTTTGTGGTAGCATACGGCTTTAGATTAGAAGTGTTCGGCATTGCTTCCTCAGCAGCTGTAGACGGGTATTTCACTCACCGCCGTTCTCAAATCTCATGTCGTTTGATTCGATGTGTTTAAACTACTGAGCATTGCCGAAGCTGATGTCGTGTGTGACAACTATTTCAGCGTGGCCTCGTAAGAATCCATAGTAGATAAAGAAAAGAGATGACTGTTCAATGGTGACTATGGTTGGTGAACCAAGGTAGATCCACAGCTTTGTACATGATTGAGCTAACAGATAGTTGGCATAAACTTTTATTCGGTTAACGTTCAGAGCATTCGCCTTCCTCGACCAACACTCGACCTGTAAGAAAGAGCAACTCCGAGTGAAACTCTTCATTCGAGCTGTGCCCATACCAGTGAATTCGACTCAGTATAACCATCGAAGTCGCGATGACATCCAGCTGTGTACGGCTCGGTTCAACGCTTGTCCGCAGAATGCGAAGGTCGCCAAAACGCTAGCCGAATAAAGGCTTTGCACCAACTTCGTGTTAGCTCATTTGTGTGCAAAATTATTCGGATAATGTATTAGTACAGCAGGCGACACCGATGATCTTAGCAAAACGAATTTGGTAATGAACACAGATTCCTTAAAACAAATAACGATCAAGATGGGACCTTTGCGGTTGAAAAGAAGTAAACACGGCCTTCCTGGCCTGGTGCAAGCTTCGAAAATTTCTATGAGAAACAGCATGTCTTTTATAAAGTCATCGTGGATTTCAACGTTGTAATTAGCCATGGAAAACGTTTGAAGAGCTTCATATGAAGAGCCATTGATTGAAATGAAACGAAGAAGGTGAGGGCTAGCGAAGTTCTTCGTTATGATGATTAAGGTAATTCAGCCATTTTTACTGCTTTACGTCGGAGGCATTCAGTACACAGTATCAAAGGTAAACAGACAACTTCGAACAAATTGAAAGCCTTGCTTAACTGATTTTGATGCTCTCCCCAATCATAACGATGCTGAGATAGTGTTTGCGGATATCTCAGCATCGTTGTGATTGCGTTTCACATAATACGCTGCTGTAAAAAATTGTGGTAGGCAGTAAATAAAAAGTTAAGATTGTTTTCTCTTTAATTTACTCAGGACTGAGCCATTGCCTTCTTGGCACGTGATTCTCTTTCCTCTCATAAAAGAGATAAAGCCGCAAAATTCTAGAAACGAAATTCCAAAATTACCTTGAATTGGAGTCCATTTGGAGCGTTAGCAGTTTTCTGGAAATACACCGTAAGGGACAACATCGATAAAGAATATGATCCATGTCCATATTTTCTCTTTAGTTCTATGGAAAATGTGAGTTGAGAGTCACCAAGAAACGTCTTTATTAAGAAACACTCGAGCTAACAGAAAACGTTGAATAGCTTATGCCGTATTGAAATCAGCTCACGCCTGAACACCCAGAATTCTAAAGAAAGGCGACATATTCTCTTAAAGCGTCAAGCATGAAAGCAAAACCAATGGGCGAAAGTGCAGCTGTAGGAAAAAGCACGCTCAACTCCCGTTGAAACCTCGCCAGTTACAAGGGTAGGATGCTTGTGGGGTCAAGGCGGAAGAGTTACCGTTTCCAGAAAAGCAATAGAGAAAATTGTTCACCATTTTTGCTTTGATCTATAGAACTCCCACGTTCTTCAACCTCCATATAACGTTAAGAGAGATGGATATGTCTGCACACCCGTCCTCCCCTCCAAAAGTCAACACGTTATCTCATTGGTGGTGAATCGAACACCTGATTCGCAGAGCATAGAACTCAAACAATTGAAAAACCCGGCAACACTCCTCATCAACATACTTGCTTGGCCATTCACCTTTTAAATATCATAATTCTATCAAAATGCAAAGTTCTCAATCAATGGAAGACCAATGAGACGTCTTGTTAAGAACGATGCAATCAAAGAAGCTACGGATAACCAGGGCTTTATTACGTGAAGATTCTTAGTGAACTATACAAAAGTTTCGTAACCAAAATATCACCACTCTATAATGATATTAGCATTGACGTAAAAAAAGGCTTAGTCAAAGAGATTCCATTACACCAAAGTTATTTACCGCCATCCTCCAAGACGTTTTGTGAGCGTTGGAATGGAACAACATGGCGATAAATAGCACCCAGGATCGGCTTTCTATTAACGCCGGCATTAAATTATGAAATCATCGTTTTATCTCTCAGCAATCGCGAGGTTGTTAAACAGCATACGTTTAATTCCATACAATAACACACATACAACACAATCGTAGCTGACGTTTCGGCAAAATCGCCTTCCTCAGAGCCTGGAAGGGTACACTAATACGCAACTTGATGAAAAAGATGAAAAAAGCAGTGGGTTTTTTCGAGAAGCCGTAGATCTTGTAATTATCGCTCAGATTTTCATCTTTCTCTTTGTGTTGTTGAAGTGTTTAACCTAGTAAGCTGCGTATTAGTGCACCCTTCCAGGCTCTGAAGATGGCGATAAATGTCGATGCATAAATGTCGATGCGTGGCCATCACACCACCTTCGATTTGCTACCGATATAATGCCATAAATACCATAAAACCAAGTAACAGAAAAGCTGAAACAATGTTGGCAGACTTCCACAACGCGTGTGAGAAGGTTAGTCTCCGCAAAGAACTGATTTTCGCTCCTCCATTCACGCTTAACCGTGCCATTATGTCTGAATGCTCCAACGACATCTATCTAACTATAATCAGCATGATGGTTAACTTAACTCCATAGTTTTACAGACGGTACTGAACCGCTTGCAGAGCTTTGAACAACATCGAAAACGAAGAATGTTTGACTCGTTGCCCATCTTTTGGACTCCACGATTCTTCGTGTCTAAAGGTGATGTTTGGAAACCTCTTTCCTAAGTATCAAAAAAAGAGGAGCAGTGGTGTACTTCGAAACGTAGGAAATTAAGTGATGTCGAAACGTGAAGCGTTTGAGCGACAAACAATAGAGAAGAGCAGTCAACGGCCGCTTGTCAAATGCTTTGCAGAAAGAGCACCGATCCGATTATCATACTAGACTACTTTTGCTCGCCACAGAGGGTGAGATTATAATGGAGACTTTAGTGGCTCCCGCTTGAGTTATTCAATCATTGAAGGAAGTACTAGTGTCACAGGTCATATATATTCAAGTGATTAAGGTGATTTAAACAAGATACATATTAATATATGCTTGGATAGTTGGATACCTGGACGGTCTGTCTTCACGAGTTGTGCGGACCCCAGCACATTTGCCATTCGTTTCTATCCCTCGTAATCATCGTCCATGGTGGTGGTTTTATTCGAGCATGGTCGCGCGTGTGAGTCCCATTCCGTGATCTCTAAAATAAATGCAGCTGTGAGCATAGATAGCTGATCAACTGTGGTCACAAACACGTCCTCCCAACGTATAGTCGTCCATCTATCAACTGTTCTCCTCGCGTCGTGACCGGTGCATCTGCGTTTCGCTTTCGCTCTGTTTCCTTCTAGATCCTGAAGTTGTGGCAGGTTTCGAAGAACAGATCTTCTCATTGTGCTTAGATATAAGAGTGCTTATCATATTCCAGAAGACATCGCCCAAGCTCTCTGTGAGTGGTGAGGAGTGTTCTTGACCTGGTTGCAGTATAAGTCCACGTCTATGCTGCAAAACAAAGCGCTGGAAAAAAAGGTGGAATCGAAAAGGTGAGGGCGGATTTTCGGGTCCTTCATTTGGTCGGTGCTTCCTTAAGAGGCCCGAATGCGGCCCAAGCTGCTCTGCTTCTTCTCTGCCTAGTTCCTCCTTCACGTTGTTTTCCATGTTCATTCATCGCCTGAGATATATGTACGAGATGATCGCTGCAATCAGAGAACCATCCAGTTCAATATGCTCGCCTTCGCATTATGAGTTCTTTTATGAACTGGGTTTGCTTCCGATTTATGCGTACTCCGTTGTTTTTTTTTCATTCGTTGGTCTCATTAATCATCGTCTCTACTCGCTGGTACTTTTTGAAAAGATGACGATGTCATCTGAGCAACGAATGTTTGACAGGAATTTTCCATCACTACGTGTGCATATCTCATCCCAATCGAGTGCTTTCTTCATCCACTGTGTTGCGGCACTAAATAGCTTTGGCGATATTGTGTCTCCCTGTCGAATCGCTTTCCATGTATGTATGGTTATAGGTCGATGGGAAGGCTGTATTTTCGCAATGCTTTTCCAATAATAATCAGACCCAGCTCTCATGTACGAAGGGTCCACTCCTTTGTCGACGAGCACTGATAGGTTCGCATTCGCTTCGACAGTGTCAAACGCCTTTTCATAGTTCATAGAGCACATTGGTTAAAACAACGAGCAGGTGGTGTTCCTGACAAACTTCAATGACCCTGCACACAGTTTGGATTTAGTCCATACAGGAGAATCCATATCAAAATCCTGATTGGTCCACTGGTTGCGCCTCATCTAATGTCCTCTACATGCGCTTGAGGATAATCGTCATGAAGTGTTCGTAGAGCACAGTCAACAAACATATCGGACGAGAGTTACGAAGATACCTTCGGTCACCTTTCTTTGGAATGACAACCGCCACGACGTCATCCACCGCTTTGGGATTTTTTCCTTTTGATGGAGGGCTGCATATGGTTCACGAGAAGTACATGTAATTTGTGACTTCCAGCTCTGAGGAAGTCGGCAATGATATCATCGGGCCCTGCAGCTGTGCTTTTTTCATGATTTCTATCGCATTTCGAACCTCCGACGGATGAATTCTAAGTGGTTTTTCTCCAGCAAGGATTTTAGAGTTCGGGACGGAGATTACGAAACGCAAAAAAGGTTGGTGTAGAACGTATCCATTATCAATTCCATATCATGGCGAGAGGTTTTGACGGTCCCATCTTCGTTTATCAGGGCTGACAACGAAACATTACAATCACACAAGTCCCGACGACACTTTTTTCAGACTCCTTCTTTTTTTCTGCTGCTTCCCGTAGTTTCTTCCCCTTGGACCGAGGATGATGTTTCTGCAAAGCTCTTCAGTAACCGGCATTTATCACTAGCCGTGTTAAACGTGTTGCAGTGGGATCAACCCTCAGTTTCTTTTTCTTTTTTAACAACTTCTTAGTAGCAATGGAGTCCGATCTTCTTCGTTGACGAACTGAGGCGAATTCGGTGAAAGTTTTCAGTCTTTCGACAAGAAGCTCGTAGTCTTCGGTTCCGCCTTGTTTAATCTTCCAGTTACGTCTGGACAGAATTTCGTTCAGAATATTCTTGTTATGAAAGATACACAGCTAGCCTTTTTTCTCGTGGGCTCTAACATGAGTTCTTTACCAGCTTGCGGCCGAGTCGTGTCTTCGCGCAACAAGGAGGCGATCAGAACCAGTACGGAATAATGGGACTACGTGCCAAATAAGCGCCATCTGCTGTTTTAAAAATACGGTTGATCTATAAACTGTGCCGTTAAGAAATTTTTATGGCCAGTGGTAGCTTTCTTTCTCATATAAAAAAAGTTTCCATAAAAGAGACTTGCTACAGACAAGGGCCGCGCGAGACGGTTACCATTCTCCCTTTTCCTCCTAATCCAAAATTTCTGATCCTGTATTCACTCTCGTTGACCTTTTTATCCTGAAGTTGAAATTTTTCGCAACAGATTTATAATGCGCTTTATCATTGCGGACAACTTCTTTCAAATGATAGTAGAACGCATCCGATTTGTACTCACTAGCTGCATCCCTTGGTAAGTAGCAGTTGCTGATTATAACCCTCTCATGATGCGTCAATTGAAGGCGGCGGACGGTTATGCGAGGGAAGAGGATCTCATACGAGTCGACGAGATGGTCAATGAACGGGTGGATTAAAAAGTTCACGCTGCCGGCGTTTACTGATGGGACCTTTTGTCCGCGGATGACGAGGGTCCCATCACTTAGTTGGTATATCTAGGTCTTCTTGATTTTTGCTTCTTGCATTGCGATCGTATGAAATTTGATGCAATTTGCAAATAACAGCATTAAAAGAGGCATAGCTCCAGGACCACACAGTATCACACACAACACGGCTGATTTTCTTCGAGATGGGAGCCGCAAGACAAATGTGCTTCCTGTAACCCAGATGACATTCTACTTTCCGAAAGAACGGATCGCACACCACTGGAAGAGCACAGAAATATTCACCCTTGCAAAGAATGGCGAACAAATGGATTTTTATAACTGCTGCGCCTATTAGATATACTCTGGCACAAGATTTTACGAAGAATGTCCAGATCAGGAAAATCAGTAACTTTGGATGAGACGTAACCACTCGATCAAGAAGATCTCGACAGAGACTCTGGAGCATGGTCCAACAAAAACGATGCATCACATCAGCCATAGTCAAGTAAGCATATCGGAGTGAAGAACAACACGAACTGGTGTTCAGAAGATAAACAAAAACACGATCTGCGTTTAGACTACGCGGAGATGCGGCCGACTAGGTAATGGAACCAAGACTCGACGCTCACCTCTTCAATTCAACGCTCCACCCAGCGCTCTGTTATACGTTGATAGTTAAAGATGTAGAATGCTCAATGTACACCCACACACCATTAGAACGATGTCTTCTAAAACATAATAATAACAATAATATATATAGAACAAGAAACGATAGAAGAACGAGAAGAGACGAGGATTGGTCTCCAAGATGATGTATGCGTTCACTAGGACCACTACCTACAAGATGAGGGGATGTATTTGTGGCCTTGCCAACTGATTGTGTTCGCAGCCGCATACGATTTGTGGTCCGCAGGATGGGCTAACCAACGATTACTTATTTGTAATCGTTCATTATTATCCTTTACTATTCTATTAATGATGTAATAATGTTCCAACGCCATTATCTCGTTATTCGTCTCACTTCACTACCAGCCATACCACCTCATCATAACTTTAACTCGGGTGATTGTCTTACCATCACTTCTTTATCGTTAATATTATGTTATTAACGTTGAATTTGTCTACTTAAAAGGTTTAATTACCCAGATTTGAGGCTGGCAGATCAATACGGAAACAAAAGGCCCGCGTGGCTAATATTCTACACGATCTGAACCGCTCCACTTCGCCACCAAATGTTCCTTACAATGACAGGCGATAGAAGAAAATCACAAAGAGAAAAGAGCAACAGTTATGGTCGAAGTTGCAGAGGTTGGGAAAAGTATCTTCAGATGTTCTAGGAAATATTACGCACAAATGAGAGGGCTGGCAATCGAACAGCGGTTGGCACCAACTCTCGCCATTGCGTTCATGCCTAGAATAGAAACCCTGGCTATCGACCTCTGGCTATTACTCTACTGCAGATATATAGATGATTGTTTTGTCATCTTCCCTACTCAGGAAGAGATGGACAAATGCTTGAATTATTGAATGAGCAGTCTGAGTTAGATTCACCCGGGAGAAACCGACAGAGACCTGGCTTCCATTTCTTAACGTTCAAATCAACTTGTCAAATAGCGGTTACATGACAAAGTGGTACCGAAAACCAAGTAACAAAAACATCCTGGTTCATTTCCTTTCTTCCCATCCACCACACACAAAGAGGGCGCTTGTGAGAAAAATGTTTCGAACAGCTACCTCAGTGTGCACAAACAGGGAACTAAAGGAAGAATCACGCGACTTGGTTCGGCAAATAGCCATCTCCAGTGGCTACGAAGTAGTTACCGCAGGAGATAAGTTCAGAAGGAGAGCAACACGCCGAAACGAAACACTTGGCCAAAAGAAGGTCCCGTTTATGTTGCCCTTTATTAGCGATAAAGTAAGCATAGCTATAAAACGATGCCTAAAAAAGGCAAGTCTAGAGGAATCGGTAGCGATAATTGAAATACCACCGAATACTCTTCGTCGTCAATTAGTTCGTAACCTCTTGTATGACCGTCTATGTGAAACAGCAAACTACGTAATTTGCCCTTCCGGAAGGGACGGTGATTGCATGAGTTCAGGAACGATATACCTGTTCTCTTACAAGGATTGCGGAAATGAATATATTGGCGAAACGGGCAGACCCTTGTGTATCCGTATAAAAGAACACCTAGATGGCAAACGAAAAGTATGACAAAGTACCCCACTAGGCACGCATAGGATACAAAAGCATAGCGGAAACGATTTTGAAGTTAAAGTCAACATCCTCGCACAGGAAGCTAAGACACCAACGCGCAAACTCCTTGAGGCTTTTTGGATAAATGCCAAAAATCCGGCAATGAATAGCAGGGAGGAATGCCCAGAGGTCACATGCGATTGGCCCCCGTGCGTTCGCATCAATTTCTGAAGTGAAGTGGTCAGTCATCAACCATATGCGACTATAATCAGCTGTTCTAACCTTCCTCATTGGAAGTCATGTAAAAAAGCGGTGAGTTTTTCAAGAAACTGTTGATCATGTAATTGCCATGAAGTTTTTCGTCTTACTGTAAGTGTTATTGAAGTGTTTGGTCTAATAAATTGTATATCAGTATACCCTTCCAGGCTCAGAAGAAGGCAATACTGCCGAAACGTCAGCTACTGTTGTGTTGTATTCTATTGTGTGTTTTTCTATGGAAGTAAATGTATGCTGTATAACAACCTCGCGATTGCTGAACAAGAAAACTACAAAGCACTGAAGTCATCTCATGTTGGAACAACCTACATCTACTTCAACTCCATCACACGTAGTGATGAAACGTTCCTCTACTTTAAACACAGGGAAGGCTTTAGATTTTGCTAACTGCAATATTATAGTCATGTATTAAATTATTGACACTTATTCCTGGTTGGCAGCCATAATATTTAGCTCCAATCCTTCGTCGTCGTAAAATTGCAAAGGAGTCAACGAGACCGCCCTCATGCTTGCTTATTTACACGGACACAATTGAAATTTTCCATAAAGCCACTGCCTTCCAAATTTGGTAAGACTTTCCTGTAACTAAACAAGAGAAAAAGAAATGCCGAGCGTTTTCAGGTAGACATGGCTAACATCGGTAAAAGAAGTGCTTTGTGGATGGGAAGCATGTTCACCACTAAACTCCTTCTGAGATACCAGTGGTTACTAGCAATATGACTTTCGGTCGGAAAGTCCGATGACCGAACTCCTCACCCATTTACCCTTAATCTGCAGAGATATGAAACATAAAGTTTACCGCAGTTCGACATCAAGAAACGCCGGGGCCACGACAAAACAGGGAACCACTGACAAAGGAAGAAAGAGGAAAATGCTAATTTCAGAAGAACAGCGATACTATACATCCTTATCACATTCGTGATGAGACGACATATAAGTGCAATCAGCGATGCAGCATGCCAGGTAGCAGAGCTCAAACGTGACTCTCTCTCTAACGTCCTCCTCAAATCCAAGCAGGAACGCCTTAGCTCGCTCATAAGGAATAGGAAATCCTCATGCAGCAACCGAAATAAAACAATTAGTGTTCGAAGAACTCTGACTAAGATAGCGAGAAAAACGAATCGAGTGCAAGAAGTGCTGGAGTTGAAAAAGTAGACGTGTTGATGGCTCCCGATGGTCTATCGCCTTATCATGGCTGGGATGTGTTCCTGGGTATCGAGCTACGATGCACAGCAGGAAGGTTGATACCCCAGCAGGATCTCCCACACTGAGAAGGAATACGACTCTTCCTTCATGAAGCCCAGCAAAGAGTAAGCCAATACCACGGCTCACCACCTTCCTGGTCCAGTAAGTGAGATGTGATGATGGATCATGTAATAAATTAAGGGAAACAAATACAGGCCACTTTCAGTTAAGTGCGCTATAGAAATTTTGTGCTATAGTACAAGTACTCATCCAATAGATAATTAAAGTAGGAGATGTTAGGAAAAAGGAGTTTAGTAGTACCCGTCCTCTCTTCCAAAGGCCAACGCGCCATCATAATTGGTGAAAAATCGAACAACACTAGATTAGCAGAGGATGAAACTCAAACAGTTGAAAAAACCTCCCGACACTCCTTATCAACATACTCGCTAGGCTTTTCACCTTTTACCTGTCATAATTCTATCAGAATGCAAAGTTCTTAATGAATAGAAGACTAGTGAGACATCTTGTTGAGAACGAAACAATCACAGAATTTGTGGATAGCCAGGGCTTAATTACGTGAAGATTCTTAGTGAACTATACAAAAGTTTCGTAATCAAGATATCACCACTCTGTAATGATATTAACATTGATGTAAAAAGAGAGGTTAATCAAGGAAATACCATCTCGCCAAAATTACTTAGCGCCATTTTTAAGACCTTCCCTATATGCGAACACTGGAATAGAAAGAACAACATGGCAGTGAGCGTCGATGAGCGGCAATCACACCATCTTCGACTTACTGCCTCTGTAGTTCTCATAAAATTAAGTGATAGCGAAGATCAACGGATCAACGAATGCTGGCCGACTTCCATAACGCCTGTGGAGGGGTGGATCTCCGATTAATTCCCACAAAAATGATGTTCGTCAGAAGCGAATTGGTTTCGCATGCTTCATTCACGGTTGACGCTGCGAATCTATCTGAATGCTCCAGCTTCGTCTATCTAGCTACAACAATATTATGACCGACTTAGCTCTGTAGTTGGACAAGCGTTATAGAACCTCTTGGAGAGCTTTGACATCAACGAGACGAAGAATGTTTGACTCGATGCCCATCTTTTAGACTCTGCGATTCTTCGTGTTTTAAGGTGCTACTCGGTCGGAAACCTCTTTCCTAACTATCAAAAACAAGAGGAGCCATGGTGTACTTTGAAATGTGGGAAATTAGGTTGACTTGACACGTGAAGCGTCTGAGCGACACGTAATGCAGGAGGATCACCCATCCAATCATCATACTGCTCGCAACAAGGGGTTGTAATAATGGATACTTCGGTGGCTCCCTCTTGAGCAATTCGGTGATCGAAAGGGTGTTTTCATGAAAGACAAGGCGTACACCATTCTGCTCATAATGTTAGTAGCTCTCATTTCAGTTTGATGGATGCTCTGATTGATTTCATACGAATTTTTTCACATTCTGAACTTGTCCACCGTCTTTTGGAAAGAGATCATCTAAGTTCACGTAATATTGAAGAATGTTTTTTCGATCGAGGTCCAAATCTGCAAAAAGCTCCCAACTCATTGTCATTGTATATACCCAAGAATGAGTTCTTAAAAATATATATGCGACGTACTGGCTTCACTTTATTCGCATAGAAGAGAATAATTTATTTTAATCATACCATGAGATTCAAAATGCAGGTAAATCATAATATTCTCTGAGATCTGACCACCAGAACTTCAATCGCTGAAGAAGATGAGAACCTACGTTCGTTGATAAAGCAAAACGGAAAGCGGCAACTCATTCTATGAATGATGGAAAATTGGAGAGTTTAGTGGTGCGCCACTCACTTCACTCAAGTAGCAACAGACAGATGGTGGATTCGCGTGATCTGAGGGTTAACTTAATTTAAATGCCTTATGATTTTTTCGAAGGCTTTGTCAAGAAAAAGTAACAAATATTATCCGTTAATGCTTGGATGTTTTTCGCTCACATTGTTCTGAATTGTCTTTCGACGTTGTGGACGTGAACAGACTACGGGTATTCTACAGGCTCTCAAAATATCTCCATCGTGCCATATTTAACTTCAGGGTTTCTTCCCATATATTTCCACATTTCGCAAAAACAAACCTTGGTTGCAAATCATTGATTAAATGGTCCAGGTGTCCCATGCAATGGTCTACTCAGATGCCAGAAAAAATGAAAGAAGATGAGCAGGGGCTAGTGTAGAAAGTTTGAGTGGCCCTCTCGTTAGTCATACATTGTTATACCAGTGCGGTAGTGTCAATTAAACTTATTTGTAGGGTTAAACTGTGTTCTTTTTTAAACTTCAATTTGTGTTCAAAGAACGACCGATTTACTCATGAGTAATCTCCGTCAGATTTCTTAAACGCTTGCATTAAAGACCACAATGGTGTGTTCCACGAAACTTAAATCCATGAATAAAATGTCTTTTTTTCTCACGAATTTTTGGATTCCGTCAGGAATAAGTGTAATCGGGGAAAAGATTTACTTTATTTTCGAAATATTCCTGCATATACACTGCACTGTAAAACAATCACACCTGACTGTCTCTCGATATACGAGTTTTCGAACAGGTCAGAAACGATTTCTTCACTAAACAGTGCATGAAACTGAGAATTCATGAACAATCGAATGCGTAAATGACGTAAAGAGATGTTAGTCATTACAGTGAATATAACACAAGCACAGAGTATAATGAGAAAGCATCACTGAGTAATAAGTAAAATTAATAAACCGAGTTAAAACGAATCTCCTAAATAAATGATTCGTGAGAGATCGAGTCTATTTTACCAAGCACCTCAGCCACGTACGAACCAACCAGTTCAGCCAAATTATCCATCGAATTATAGTACTGATAAAAAGGCGTGCTAACCAAATCGGCAAACGTCGGTCGGTTGTTTAGATCTTTCGTCAAACTAGAAACCACGCTGGTGAATTTCGCAAAAACAACTAACAGTAATTAGTAGACACCTGCGGTCAGGAGTTTTGCAAATATCTCAGCATCATTGAAGTAATTAGATACTTTGTGAAAACAGCGAGTAATAAAATCTTACCAGTGATTAATAAAATTCTTTGTCCGCGTAGAGTACAGCGGATTAGAGACCATTGGCGCATCACCATGAACAACGAGATCTAGTTGAGCGAATAATGGCATGGAATTGAAGCCAGGATAGGGAAATGCGAAATTCGCAACTTCGACCTGTTGTAATCGTGCAGATCACTTATCATTTACAGCCATTACCGATGAACTTAAGAAACACAAGTACCATTGAAATTCCCAGAGACCACACGTCAGATCTAATATCGTAGCCTTTCGAAAAGGCAATGAGGCGCTCGGGCTGAAACTTCACTAAATATGAGTGATTTGCACGTCAACAATGAAGCCAATACAAAGTTCTACAATTTGTTCTTCTATACACAGTCATTTACTCAACTGTTGCGCACATTATACATGAAGGATAAAAGGATAACGTGTTTGGGGTTAATCAATCCCTAAGGGATGTGCCATGCATTCGTTAGGCAGTAGGCATCTTTAGAGGTGATTTAATGCATATCTGGCGTTCAAGATGATTTCCGCTGCCCTATCTATGTACCAAGTTAGTGCTACTATCCTACCAGACAAGTCTGGTAGCAATTTCCTGAACCTGGAGGGATGGAAAGTTTCGTGAACTCGGAGAACTGGGTCGAACCAATGACTATGTATGCGCAGCAATGCATCTTTAACCACTGCGCTACATGGGTCACTATATACCTACATAAATACACGCATATATATATATTTACGTAAAGGCCACGCATCTCCCTCATAAAGAGATCTTGTAATTACTGCAATAAAAAGAGAATTTTTTGGCTAATGCAATTGATGTTTTAGGAGCTAATGGAGTACATTCCCACGTTTCGTTTCGAGAAACGCCTGTCAAGAATTGCTAGCTTCAACCTTGCAGCTACAGCGCGAAAGTTTGATTAATTTGTTGAAAACTACTTGCAGTATTTTCCTGACGAGACATTTCATTTCAACTCAAGGGTACTTCATTTTTTCATCATAAGCACAAAGTTTGTTGTCTGTCTTAATCTTTTGGCCCCTCATGGATCCACATCGCTACATTCAATGATGTGTTGCTGTATCGTGTAGCAGTCAATCAAACACATCACATGCAGTACAAACGGTAAGGTTTCGCCTAACACTGAAGTAGTGGTTTTAGTAGAAAACATTGTGGAAAAGAAGCTGTGGTCCACATTTTCTAACAGTAGTATTATGAAGAAGTAACAGTAATGATAAAACTTCTATAACGAGTAATTAATAATAGTACCAATTATTAGTCCACCGTTTACCGTATCATCGTGGCTGGGAAGTTTCCTGGGTGCCGGACTGCAATGTACAGCAGATTCGCCCCCAACCTGCAGGGTCTTCCAAGCCGAGAAGCAGTCCAACGTTTCCATCAGAGAGCCTGGCTAAGAGTTAAACAATATTAGGATTCACCACCTAGCAAACTAGTCGCATGGTGGCAAATATCCCTGCGTTTCACAAGGGTCGCGAAACACCTGAGGCACACTTTGGCTAGGCTGACCTCGGGACTCCATGGAACCACAACAGCTAAACCAGAAAACTCCGACAAGTAAAAATTAGCTGAGACCTGCGCAACCAGTGAAGCCGGGCCATCCAAGTATCCAAGTGTCCAGGTATTAGTCTACCAACGTTCTGCATTAAGGGTCATCATACCAGTTAATTGCGAGACAATTGTTGCGCGTCCACAGGTAAGAGATAGAGGGATAATTACAAACGAAAAGCGACACTATGCTTCTCTGAGGTGCACGTGGAACCACGAGATGGAGTCCTTGTTTCTGTTACCCCAAATTAACAAATATCCTCTGTGTTTACGAAGGCATATTTATGCATGCGTGCAGCGGTGTGTTTTCATTTGTGCGGATTGTATTCTACGAGTCAAATCCGCCAAAATCCTGCAATCAAGGGACTGAGAAATAGTGACATGGGAGGCAGTTAGGAGTCGCCCTGAATAAATAAACTCCCATGTGTGACCTGGCAAAAGTGGGAAGCCACATGCGAGTACACAGACTCTACCTTCAGACCACAGGAAGCAATACGTGGTCATCAAAGGATAAGAAACTAAAATGAGCGAACCTCGTTCGTTTGACTATGAAAGGGTCCCCGATACGGCAACGTTGGGTACCAGGGATATGGAAAGGTTGCTTAAATCTCACAGCATATCTAGAATGCCTAAATTTCGAAGGACTAAAGCTACGATTCGTACCTACAGCTTTCGCCCAATTGCATCTAAATTACCTAATCATACAGATGTGGGGGTGACATACATCGTCACTGGACTGGCTGAGAGGAAGAGAAACAGCCAATTCAACGCTGCCTATAATACCGGAGAATAGTTGTTTCTCTTAACATACAACAGTGGAAGAATAGGCGGTGTCGGCGTTCCCACCATCGACACGAGTTTGGCCCTGAACATCAGTTCATCCGAACAACTAACAACCTGAATCAGACGATCCCGACTAAAGAGATGTGGATCAATAAAGGTTTGAACAATCTTCGTCGCTTACGCGTCGACATATAACTATGACCAAGACGAAGTCGAAGCGTTACGTATGGACTCAGAGAAGTCCTGCAGAAAAGACTATACATTTTTAAGGTCATTACCGCAGATTTTAACGTTAAAGTTGAACCCAAAAAAACGATTGAAGAATGTCACTTCGGAACCCACCGATTATAATGGAACGGGCTACATAAGCGGCTGTCTGAGGTGATCATGACGACCGAGACCACTCAGGGTAACTCGGGAATCCAAAAGCCCAATCTCAACGCTAAACATGGGGATGTAAACAATACCAGAACAAAGTAGACATCAACACATTAAAATGAAGGTTTTCCCTAACCGATGTCGCAGCTGGTCCAAAATTCTACCATCGCTTACTTCGTGCAAGATTTCATTTCGCGCACAAAGAAGAAAAAGCAGCGAGCTTCAAAAAACGAGGTCGCAAAACCACCATAAAGGATAAGGCTCTCTACGTTGATCAATCCCTAAGGTATGCGCCATGCATTCGACTTCGTCTTATCGTTGGAGGTGATTGAATGCATGGACCTCTAGAATTTGCAATGACTGGCGGTGGTGTACCGATATATCGAGCCAGTGTTTCCACCCTGCTAGACAAGGCTGGTACCAATTTGTCGACCCAAAAGCGATGAAGGGCGTGGTGGGCCAGGAGCGCGGGGATCGATCCGATGTGTATTACACGGCTCCTCCGACCTTAGCCCTACACGCGCCCCTAAAACCACCATAAATTGGGACTTATTCGGTTCACGAGTCTGGTGTTGGCAAGATGCGGTTCGCGATAACATCGACGAAAAATATGATCAAATCATTCAACATCTTCACGTCAGCACTATGAAAGCTGAGAGTTCGAAAGTCACTAAGAGATGTCTTTCTCCAGAAACACTCGAGCTGATACGTCAGCATGGAATCGCACGACCTCAAGATACTATACTACTTATTACATGTTTCTATGGTCTAAGCGTGACCTCCACGATACCGACAACCTTCACCCAATCTGCTTGGTGTCTGTCGTGTGTAAACTTTTCACTTGAATCATCTAAAAACGATACAGAGAACACTGGAAGAAGGACAGCTACCTGTGCAAGCAGGCTTAAGAGATCATTCAGTACGATGGACCACATCCACAAGATAGCGAGACTCTGCGAAGCATCGCGAGAGTAGAAGAGACCGCTCTGTCTCATTTCATCGATTTAAAGAACGCTTTTGATTCAGTTGGAATAGAAGCATTGATTAAAGCCACGGACAGACACGGAGTCCAAGCTCAGTATACAAAGATTCTTCGTGAGCTGTATAAAAATTTCACAACGAAGATATCACCAATCTGCAACGATACTAACATCGATTTCAAAAGAGGGGTTAGGCAAAGCGATACTGTCTCGCCAAAAATATTTACCACCACCCTCGAAATCGCCGTGCGAACATTGGAATGGTACAACATGGGAGTCAAAATCGATGGTCGATGGTCGGCTTCGTTCTGCTGATGACATCGTTCTTATAACAGCAAACATTAGCCAGGCGCAACGAATGTTAACCGCCTTTGATAAAGCCTATGGAGAGATCGGTCTTCGACTAAACCTCACAAAAAACGATGTTCATGAGGAACGGATTGGGTGTTCGTGTGCCTCATTCACGCTTAACGCAACGAACATCTTCGAGTGTTTCAGCTACGCCCTTATAGATCGGGAAATCAACATGGTGAACCACTTAGCTCCAGAGTTGAGCAGAAGGAAACGAGCGGCTTGGGAAGCTTTCAAGAGCATCGAGGATGTAGTGAAGAGAACAAAGAACACCCGACTCCGTGCCCACCTTTTCGACTCAACGGTTCCTCCTGCTCTAACGTATGCGTCATAAACCTGGTCGCTACGTAAGCAGGATGAAAGATCACCTAGCGTTATCGAACGCGCAGTCGAAAGGACGATGCTAGGAGTATCCCGTTTCACACAAGCAAGGGATGGGATCCGAAGCTCTGACCTGCGTCAACGATCAAAAATCAAAGATGCCGTTCTATACGCCAAACTGTCGAAGATAAGGTGGGCCGGACACGTAATGCATATGAATGATAACCGATGGACAAGAGCCTTTAGTGACTGGATTCCTCGAGATGTTAAACGCACTACAGGAAGTCCACCGATCCTATGGTCAGAGTTCTTTACGAAAAGCCTAGAAGATAGAAACGATGCTCAATCTCTAGAGGGAGCAGAACATGCTAGACTAGGATTGCACGCGACAGATAGAAATGGAAGATTTTCTGACGCCCGTTCGAGTCGCTCGTCGATCAACAGGACAACAGGTGATACAAGTGATAAAGATGTTTTCGCAAGGAATGTCACAATTGGTTGTCCACAAACGATTCACTTATTTAGAGCATGGTCTCAAGCAAATGCAGTAAATAAGCTAGTTAATGCAGTTATTAGTGAAACTTTATGTTAAGTCAAACATACAGCCATATATGGGCGACATCCAGCATCTTGAGTTTGAGCAACGGAATCCTGAAGATATCCACAGATTCCAAAATCGCATAATTTCACTTCACCTTTCTCATTTAACAAGATATTTGAAGGCTTCACGTCTAGAGATCACAAATATCAACAGAAGCATGAACAACGAAATTGAATACCAGTTACCTCTGTGAATAATGTGATACTGACTTTTCATATGATTCAATGCAATGATCGTCTAAAAATACTGGAATTCAAAAACTGCATAAAGCTCGCTGGAAAAAAAAGATTGTGTAAAATGACTCTCACACTAATTGCAACGCTACCAAGCGTATTTTCATCAAAAGCAGGATAACCTAATTGGTATACGGCGATGTAGAGCCTCTCCAATGAGATGTCCATGAGTTCCATGCAAACCAAAGCATCGCCCTGTTAAAAATCTGTTAGAAAATCATCCAAACTTTCGTAATCAACATGGTATTTAGAAGCAATGCTAAAAGTAGAAGGGAGGTTTAAAACCATAGAAGTATGGAGTAGAAGTTAAGAGATTCAAAAAGATGTCAAAAAGCTTGGGGATTTCACAAGCATTTTCCATACGGTTCGTCACATGGCAATGTCGTAACATCTGTTTTTCACTATCTCATTAGGTACGTCGTACTGGCGAATTTAATTGAAACTAACATCATTATTTATACAAAGCAACCACATTTCAAATAAACATCTTTAAACATGAGGGAACTGAAAAATCCCGTGCACTGAGCTTTCGAATGAGTAGGGAAGAAGGCATCAAAAGTGTACAAACAGAGTGAAAGTGGACTACGTAAAAGGAAAAAAAGCGCATCTTTTGAAGAGATAAGTCAATACTGCGAAAAAAAAAATGGCTATCGATTCCACTCATTTCTGGGTGAAATGGGAGCGTTACAGTAAGCTAAGACGTGTCCGATACAGATCAGCTAGAAATGTCATTGAGGACATGGATGTATGTCGTGGAAAGCCTATCACAGCCTTGCTATTCTTACCACGGCTAGCTCGGATGGCAAACTCTCGTCGCTAGTTCTCAGAGCTACTATTATATGACATAACGTTATAGATGTGGAAAAACTTGCTTATTCGACAGAATCGACAAGTGAAGAAGGATCTCAAAATGCAACTACGTTTAGACAAAATTTTTCTCTAAATATGCCTGAACAGCACTAGTGAATTTTTAATTGTAGAAAAGTATGGAAGAAAAAGCAATTTAAACAGAACGAAATTACCACAAACTTCATGGAACGTTATTCCGTAGAATTGAACGATCTCCTTGCAATTACTGGCGGATTTTATGGCATCCACTTCAAGTTGTAGACGCTTCATCGATCGATAATTAGCTGAATCGTCAAATCCCGAACTTACAATCCGCACACGCTAAATAATTCGTTATATATATATTGGAGCGGCCTAACCTATAGTAATTATCCCTTAAATAGTTCCTATTCTCTACAATATCATATGTCTCCTAGATTAACTGTTTGCTAATAACTATCTCAATATCTCAAATCCATCCATTCATATCGTAAAAGTTTTCATACCGCTTCCACAAGTAGTTTCGATAAAAGCCTCTGGCATATCACCTCATTTGATGTACTTCTCCGCAGCTACCTTGGCATGACATGGGTCAGCACTGTCTCTGACTCCCGATGTAAAGCTCCATGTTATTCCATCAAATTCACATGACCTTTTGATAAATCTTTGCGTAGCCTTTCGGATCACCGCGAGCTATTCCTTTACTGTCTAATCGAGTTTTATGTTGACGAAGCCTCTGGCATACCGCCTCATTTGATTTACTTATCCGCATGTACCGTGTCATACCCTGGGTCAGAAAGGTCGTTAGTTCCCATTGACAAAGCTCCACCCACTACAGAAGTAATACAGCTCAGATCAAGTGCTCGCAGCGTTCGGTCTTCATCCAAGCCCTGAGTTTATCAGTGCTCCAGCTCGAGTGTCCCTCTAGCTTCCTTCAGTTGCACCACTTTTTCTCATTTCAATCTTGCTCGTATATATCCAGTTAACCACATATCGTCACATATTACATAATATTATTATTGTACTGTTGTTATTGCTATAAACTGTTATAACCCAAACACAAGGTGGTCCACGACAGTTACGGAAAAAAGTCCCGCGTGGCGAATTCACACAAAGTCGAGCATTCCACGTACAGTTGGCGGACAAGAGACAAATCCGACCTACTTCCTAACTTCGGCCAACCTCTTGCACCAACTAGCACAATATACATGAACAAATATTTGTTTTTCAAATTTGTCGAGAACTTCTCGAGAGTTTTGCTCATCAAGTGAGGATAAACAGTACAATTGTATGTCCGGTCGTAGGCGGGATGTAAACGGTCACGAACCAGACATGTTGCAGGCATGAGTGTGCCTAAGTTCACCGACTACGACCGATCACTCTAGAGTGGCACTTTCCAGACATTTCCTTATACTTGTTTACTTCGTTCGAAATACAGCTCATGTTATACCTTACACGATTACCGCTGAAGCTAACCTTTTTAGACATGACTTAGCTGTAAAGGTATTCCTTAATACTAATGTGTTTCGCAGACATCGAAGATGGCTGTTTGTCGTCCAGTGTGGTTCCCCCTTCTGTTCTTTTCCTGTACACATTCTTAACTGCTTAAAACATATTTCTCATTAGCGCTGTCTTTGTGTGTAAAAGATGAGAAAAGAGGCGATGCATCAGTGCTTCTTCTTGGTTGGTTTACGGTGCTATTTTGCGATGTAGTCATCTTGTAGACAGTATGTTAAACGCTTGACTCATAGCGTCCAGCATGCAACTTCTTCAATCCCGTTGATACGAAAATAATGGCTGTCTCCAAGCACAAGCCAACATATCTGGCAATGAACGTTATTAAATGGAATAGGCATCATTATAATCTATAGACCTTTGCCGATGAGGTGCAGATTTTCTACTTCTACCTCAGCGGAATTCCTATTCTCTGAAACTCACGAAACGTTTTGTTACTTTTGTATTTTGTCATGAGTCGTGGTTTGAACAACACAGCAATTAAGCAAACGAAATTTCGTTTAGTAGGGTTCAGTAGTACTACCCCGTGTTGAACACTTTAAGAATTTAAATTTCGTTCCCAACCTTTTGAAAATTGTAATTCTAAACGAATCTGAAACTGGTAGAACATATTATAACACTCCCTTGCCTCAAATCTGAAGAGTTTTGAAAGTTTCTTTTCTACGTCTGTGGAGTCCTCAACTGTCAAATGCTCAATGATTGATTTATTATTCTGAAATTGAAATATCGGGTGTTATGTGTTAAAAATCGAGGTCAACTATCTTTACGTTCAATGATGCTGAGATATTTGCAAAACTCCGGATCGCAGGTGTCTGCGGTGGGGAAAGAACGCGCTATTGTCTTCTCCGGGGAGTAACGCGTTCACCACCACACCGTGCGGGTCCTTCGTTTCGCTTGTCTCTCAGCTAGTTCTACCGATCTCTGCCATCAGCAATCACCCGTCAGCGGGATTGACCTGGGGAGTCAATTTGGGTCAGCCACCCGTGGTCCGGAGTTTTGCAAATAGCTCAGCATCATTGAAGTTATCTTTACGTTCGTCTCTCTAACGCTTTCTATATTCTGACTGCCTATTGCATAAGTAAAACCATGTGTGCATCTCCCTCCAGTGCAGAGTAGGTGAAAGAACACTCATCGATTTGTAGACAACCATTCGTAGGAATACCATCCAAAAACGAGACTGGGAGATTTTATTTGAGATATGAACACGATGGTAAATTCAGAATCCCTGTTCTTTTAGCGACCTTCTAGGTTGTGCGTGATATTTCACAGACCACTTAAAGACTGAACAGTGACTCTTTGAACGAGCCACACATGCTTGATTTCTTTCCACATTGGACCAGAAGTTCGAAAATGGCAAGCATTTTGTATCCATTTGACGTCATTGTGCATACATATCTTCAAATCAAATGGACGGTGTGAAAAAGGCGAAACTGAAACGATACACAGATGTTTGCATTATAACACTCGAGCTTGAGTCGTACGGTTGATTTCCGAGATAAATGGAGTCATGCTGGACTATACCACTCCAGAGGCCATACATATCGAGCATGCCTTCAGTTGTTTACAGTAGTGTACTACTTGCGCAATAAGAAGTTTAACAACTGTCATAACCTCAAAGATGCCTATGCTCACTTCTTGAAGTCACCTGGGAGAAAGTGTTCCAGTGCATACATAAACACAATTTTTTTCATGATAATGATGGACAGCAGATTGTAGACTATGAAGTCTAAACAAATGCAATAAAACATGAAAACGTGGCAGAAATCGACGAAAGCTTACAACTTACAATAGGTTCATGGAAGCGGTCTCGGTTGTTGATTGCCTTTGAAAATGTCAAAAAAAGGATTCACTTCCGGCAGGGTCTCCCAAGATGAGAAGTCCGGCATTTCGAGCAGGAAGCCCAGCTAAGAGCAAACCAATATAGCGATTCACGAACGTCCCGGTATCAAACTAGTCACATGGTGGCAAATCTCCCTTTGATATGCAAAGGTGGCGGCTGCTTGTAGTGGTGACGACCTGGGGCAGACTTTGGCTAGGCCGACCTCGGAACTACAGGGAACCACCATCACGAGCAAAACTCCGAAAAAAAATGGAAATTATGTTGGAGACCGCTCAACCACTGAAAACGGGGTATCCAAGTTTCCAAGTAAGTAATGCCATGAATGACTCCGTTAGCCCTACAAGCACGAAACTCACGAATATTTTCAGTGGAAATGAGTAGTATAGAATTCCCCTTACCAACTGGCTTGCATACCTGGAAATTACTATTTTCCTGTCTTCGTTAAGTGAAGCACCGCAAGGGTTCAGCACCTCATCGAGGCTGAGCAGTAGTCCTTATTCTCGAACGACGATGAACAACGTCAAGCTAGTTCCACCAGCCATTTCTCAATCCAAAAAAAGAATTCAGCATTTTCGTCCAGAAGATTGGCCAGAAACAAAACATTGTCAGCCATCATGGTAGTTACTAGTCGCAAAGAAACAGATCTAACTCTAATTAACAGCGGACCCAACTACACTACCTTGAGGCTTCAGTTCACAAAAGCCGGTAAAGCAACAATAAACCGATCCCAGTACAGCTCAAATTTGGAGCGCTTTCCTATGAAATGGGCGGTGAAAACCTTTCTTTCAAGCTTCAGGTTTTACAGGACATCATTGAAATTGAGTTAGAACACGCCATTGAGATTGGGTTATGCTCTGAACCCCGACCACCGGTAAAGGCACTGGACCTCGTCAGACGTAGATCTTCACTTCTTTGGACGGAGGATGAACGTCCCGTCATGAAATGTTAGTGGCTTGAGCTTTGCCTTAACCAACATTTCACCCATTGCGACGTTTCATTCTCTTTATAAAGTTTCACATCACAATTGGGAATTTTTTGGCCATCTTCTGTGTCAAAAGAACACTAGATGAGTTCTACATCCAACTGTAGAAAGTAGTCGGCAACGAAAAATCCGTCTATAAATTCGTTGTTGGAGACATCAATGTCAAGTTTAGAAAAGCCAGCGAAAACCAATAATGTACCTTGAAATTTCGAGCAGAGGGTCAAAATTGTACGGGAACTCTTCTTGCGAAAACCTATCCACAACTCGACTGTTGTAAAGAAGCTCAGCTTTTTAGAAGATAAAAATGACTGTTGAATATTGAAGTCGCCTAAAGGCACGACTCATACCGAGATCGACCGCATTCTCACCAACAAAAGATGATTTTCCGTAAACACCTCCATAGCTCTCATTCTATACTGAGTCCGACGATCGCCAAGCTGTTTGTGGAGGAATTCAAAACTTTTCATTACATTTCTATTACCAATAAGTAGCATTCAAAAAGAAGACTGGTGATACTCAGTGATATTGCAGCATACCTAAAATAGCCGATAACAGATGTCACCTGCACAAAATCCTTGCAGAAACAATTACATTGGTGCGTAGAGAAGAAACCATTGCAAGTAACTCATGAAAAGAACCAGTTCGAACAAACCTCATCGGTACGGATAGGAACGCAGTGCTCCGCAATCGGCATAGACGGACGAAAATTGAATTGCTACATTTTATCGTCATGATATGGATATGGGAGAAGCCCAACATCAATATTTTCCATTCCAAAAATAGTCGTTCAGGATTATAATATCCCTGCTAAAGAAGAACCTCTCCGGACTCTTCGCTGTGAAGTGCGAGTTGCTATAGAAAACATCAAGAGAAGCACAGCTCCAGGAACATACAATATCACAGCACAGCGGAATCCATTCGAAATGAGAGCCACAAGATAAATGTGCTTCCCGTAACTCATCTGTCGTTCTGCTTCCAGAAAGGAAGAGATTCCACATCAGATGAGGGCCGCAACGAAATTCACCCTTACAAAAAAGGGCTACCAAAGGGATTTTAGTAACTGTCGTCTGGTCTGCTTATTGAATATACTTTGCATGAAGCATTTCACAAAGAATGTTCAGGCAGGCATATCAGTAACTTTGGATGAGACGCACCCAGCCGATCAAGAAGATTCCGTTAGAGATTCTGATGGATGGATCAACTGAAATCATGCATCATATGAATCATGGTTATATGCGCATGTCGATATGAAGAACATAACGAATTGGTTATTACGAGAGGAAAAAAAAAAGCACGACCTGCGTTCTAAGTTCGAGGAGATGCTACCGACTAAGTAGTGGAATCAAGACTCGACACACCTTTTCTATTTAACGCTTCAGCCAGCATTCTGTTATACGTTGATAGTTACAGATGTGGAACGCTCAATGCACCACCCACACTGCACTAGAACGATGTCTTCTAAAATATAATAACACCAATAAAATATATGGAACAAGAGACAATAGAAGAGCGAGAAGAGACGAGGATCGGACTCCAAGATGATGTATGCGTTCACTAGGACCACTACCTACAAGATGAGGGGATGCATTTGTGGCCTTGCCAGCTGATTGTGTTCGCAGCCGCATACGATTTGTGGTCCGCAGAATGGGCGTCGCGGACGTTACTGTGCCTGAAGTAACTGACCTCCATGGTGGAAACGGCACGGGAAATAAACGAATGGATGATATTTGTGTGCAAGGAAACGCTGGTGAGCATAAGAATTTCATAACACAAAGTACTGAATTCTTCTCATATTGGAACAACATACATCTAGCTCAGCTTCATCACACGTAGTGAGGAAACGTTTCTCTAAACACAGGGAAGGCTTTAAATGTTACTAAGTGCAGTCTTATAATCACATATTACATTGCTGACACATTCTTGTTAGCAACTATAATATTTAGTGCGAACTTTTCGTCGTCGAACAATTGCAGTATTGCCAAAGAGATCGCCTTGTTTGCTTATGTGCATGGACAGTTAGTGAAAACATTCCATTGCGCCGCTACGTTCCAAGTTTAGAAGGATTTTCTTCTAACTAGATGACAGAAAACAAATACCAAGGTGTTCCCAGATGGATTCTCAGAGTGGAAGGGTGTTGAACACTGTATAGGTAGCGAAAAAAGTCTGTCAAAAATTGACAGAAAGAAGACGAATTTAATAACTTAGCACAACCAATAACAGTTTAATAACACGAAGACGGAAAAAGCAAGACGGAGAAATGACCGATGTTATGTTTTGCTTGGCAATTAGTCCTGGATATATGTCGAATAGATAGTACTTTCCACCTAAGTACTAAAATCATTCTCAGTGAATTCTCGAATCACCCTTCGCCACTTGTGAGTGTGTGGTGCTATATACGACGGGGGACCTTCATTGATGTTTCGGCCGCCATTTTGAATAATTTTCACCAAGTTAAGTGTTTCACAAGACTTTCCATACAACCAATTTTCCGACAGTAACCAGATCATGCTGGTGAACAGGAAGTACTTGAGGTAAAGCTGCACCACTGTTGCTTGTAGAACGCATTATTCTAAAACTTATTTGGATGCTTGCTTGGATGGGCCGTTCTCACTTGTTGTGAGGACCCCAGCATAATTTCCATCTCTTCGGGGTTTTGCTGGTTAAGCTATAGTAGTTCCCTGGAATCCCGAGGTTATCCTAGCCAAAGTCTACCTTAAGTCACCACTACAGGCAGTCACTTCCCTTGTAGATTAGAGGGAGATTTACCATCATGTGACTGGTTTGATACCAAGATGGTGGTGGATCCTGGTATTAGTTTACTCCTACCTAGGCTTCCTGATGGAAATGACAGACTCATTCTCAACTTGGGAGACACTGCCATGGGGATGGATCCCCCCGCTGTACATTGCAAACCGACGCTCAGGCAGGAACACCTCCCACCCACGACGAAGCGATAAACCGTTGGAAGGAGTTAGTTAATAGTTTATAAAAACCTTTTCAGACAAGTTTACTGGCGGGCGATTTCGCTTGCAATTAACTGTTGTCACACTTTAATCGCTGTGGTGAATCATGGCTACTATGTGTAATATGCGGGTGTAAAAGACGCAGAATTAGGCTGAGAATAAGTTGTAAGAGACTTCCAAATGTCGATGTCGTGTTTGCAAGATAGACTTTTGTAACATGAAGGAACATGCATAATATCCATACCACAACAGAGCAAAGTCCCTTCTACAACTCCGTTACACTCACAACCTCTAAGTCTTCTGGTTATCGAAAAACTGCAGTTTATTGTCAAAATACTAAGAATTGAGTACAAGCTGAAATTGGCGTCGTGCTAGAGGCGAAAACCAAAGTTGGGCATCACGGCCAATGTTCTAACATGCAAAAGGCAGAAAATTCCTTGAATTTATATCTAATGTGAAAAATTGCCTTGTTCCATTAAGTCTGTACATAAAATATCTAGTTAGGGACAATTTAAAATAAGGGAAAAAAGTAGAATAGTAGAAGAATGTTGACTTCTGCAACACTAGCACGTTCGTTGCTAATATACTAACGTACTTTTACGGCCATTTCCATCCCGGTCATAATATGTCGCATCTTTGTCACTGTTCCGAAGCTCCCATGTCCAAGTGATCCCAGTTCTTCGAGATCTTTGAACTCAAACAAATAATCTTGGGTGTCCGGTGGAAACACCAGTTTCCCAGCAAGAAACATGCGAATGTAATTCCTAAATAAGATTAACATAAGATATTAACAAAATATCTACCATAGTAAACGAAGGAGAAGCACAATATGCAATCACTGGAAATCTTTAATGTAATCCATGCAAGGGTGGAATCTCTCTACCTTAAGTCACGCATAAATTGATTAAGTAGAACGGATCCTCGGTTATAAAATCATCTGCCCAATAGAACAGCACAAACACATAAGGAGAACTTCGGAGTTAACATTTTCCCATTTGAGTGTTTGTATAGAACGTATTCACTTGTACTTTTACTAGACTTGTGCTTTTGTTTAGCATATCAACTGTAAAATCTGGAACAGGCACTTCAAAAGAAAAACTGCATCCTGCACTATCCCTCAGATCAATTACTTATTCCGCTGAGTTTTCCCGGCATTCAGTTCAGAAGTAGAAGTGAGCCGAATGTGTTAAAATATTCGCCAATATCTGACAATTTTCCTAATAGCCAAAGAACGTCCACCAACCAACCGATCCACAATTTTATTAGTAACACAGATCGATGTCACATTGATATTTTCCTAAGCAGTTCTACACTCCAAGCAATAGGTAACTGCACTACACAGTGCAACTAACTCCATTTCATAAACGAGGTAACGATATCAATAAGTATTTTTCAGGCTAGCTTAATAATCCAAGAGGTTACAGATTACTAATACCGAGGTTAAATGATGGTCGGTGTGAGAAATATTGACTCTTCATGAGGTAGCTAATACAATACTAGCTGGTGCAGAGTGCAGCGTCCGTCTAAAGTAGATCGTACCGGGGGCGGCAATCGATCAACATTCGTCCTGTATGAGAGGGCACCGCTGAGGGAAATGAACCATTTGAGCTCCACCGGATTCGCCTCGATGCGACAACGAACACCCATATTGTGATAACAACCTTCTGTGGATCGTCGACTCGGATCAATCCGGCTCTGAGGAAGACGACGGCGTCGAAACGTTAGCCGCGTAAAGCCCTTGTTTAACTTATTGTTAGCTTAATTATTCAAGAAAGTAGTCTCCATATAGTTAAAAATTGGATGTATTCACTGAAAAGTTGTTTTCTTTAGCATTAAATAATACATAAAGTTCGACAGAGCACAGTTCTTTTCCCACAGCGATGTTGTGCTCATTTCTGAAAAGTCCATTCTGGAAAATCACAATTCAGTGGTACTTTTAAATGCAGGAAATCGAAAGAAATGAGGCTTACATTTGTCCAATGACCTTGTTCTCCATCGATTCGTCGATGATTAAGTCATTATGTGTCTCGAGATCGAAGTTACTCGAATCTTTTTCCAGCGGCCGAATCGATAGCGCTCTCCGGCGGCTCATTTTGTCATGTCAGATGTGGCTGCACTGCCTGCCACGACAGAAATGACGATCAGCAATCCAACTTAACAGATAGGATGAAAATCGTCGTAAACACCCATTCGGCCTACTACTACAACTCATCCAATATCTTCTCCCATATATTTCAAAATTAAGGAAGAAAGATGGAATAAATTCCGTCACAGTGTCGGAACAGAAAATGTTCGCCAAAGAATTTAATCAAACCGAAAGCATGACAGTGAACATTAGTTGTTCTCAAAAAGTTCGATTTGGAAACAAGCATAATATTTGAGGCTGCAGGCATATCAAAGTGGTAGAGAGTACCAGTACCAGTGACAATTATGACTAAATTGGGGAGAAAAAAGAGAGAGAAACGTTATACTGAGGGCTGAGCAGTGAAACCTAACTTTGTGGAAAACCATTCAAGATAATGTCAAATAAACATGATCGAGCAAACATTTAAAGAAACGGCAGGTGAGGAATTTCCTGCAGACTCCACTGACAAGATTCAGCAGTGAATGTTAAAGCAAGCAAAAAATTTCATACTCGCCCATGACTTAAAACTTTTACTAAATGATAGCGCAACGTCAAAAAAAGCATGCTTCAAAAATGGAGGTTTCTAAAGACGCCTTCAAGCAAACACAATCGCAAGTTAAACATTCATAGTAGTTCCGGCAAATGAGAAAGAACCTCTGAGAACAGATCAGTAAACCTGTTGCTCTGTCTTCTGATGGAAGAATATTCTTCTGATGACTCTACATCGACCATTAGCTCCGTCGGAATAGACTTTTCTTCTTCCTTTGGAGTACCTATAGTTCCCTGTAACTCTTCCACTGTTCCAGCCTGATCGTTTCCAACGGCAAGCCCCAAACCTCTACTTGTTGAGACTGGAACTTGAACGGCAACCTGTGTGGTGTGACCAGTGCTTTCAAGCGCTTGTTCTAACACTGATCGACATTCCATAGTCATCAAATGATCAGCATCCAGAGAGAATTCCTTAAATTTCTTAAGTAATAGCAGTAATTTTAGGAGGAAAATTTTACCTGCACAGACCAGAATTTCGTGGGCTTCGTGTAAATACTTCACAGCTTCCTGATGTCGGCTAAGATTGTTTAGGAAAATGCCAATATTTCTAAATATGTTAATAGATGTCCAGAGTTGTAATCAATAAAAGATATTGCCCACTTATGATTTAAATAAAATGTGTTCTTAACCTCAAATGAAATGCAAGTGCAGGATGATTATGTGGGAAGCAATGTCGCACACAACCCTCGGCCCTTAGGTGCAGGCAGAGCAGTTCTTCACTATTATCAGGTGGAACGAGAGGAATGAGATTCTAAACAAGGAACATGCTGGGATCGTACGCGAAACAGGCAAAGTATTTTCTGATGCACCGAACCTCATTCATATGTAGGAATTAAAACTATTGATCAATGGCTCTTTTTTAAAGGCATTTTTGTTGACGTTTGCTTGGTTAAGCTTTGATTGCTCGTTTTTGTTTCAATTTTAATAGTTTACACCATAACAATGGTGTTTCTAGATGTCGTACAGTAGGTTGTCGATAAAATCAAAATGGCTGGCTATTCAAGACGAAGAGTCTTTTATTTCCATCTGAAAGACTGAACAACAGCAAACTTATGCCACATCCGAACTCAGGGACCTAATCGTGATTACTCACTCTAAAAACACTTTAGAGGACCTTACACCAAAACTGTGGTCGCAAGGGGAGAGCCTAGGGTAATGTAGACAGAAATGGCGTAATCATAAGCGCTACGTGCGTTTTATACTAGGACTGCCTTATAATTCACTATGACGTGTTAACGTGATGAAAGTTGTTTCCAACCTCTTTAAAAAACAAAAACGAAACTATTAAGTAAAGCTAGAAGAAATATAGAGGATAAACAGAGATAAACCAACAAAACTACGAATATCACCTGAATCACTTTGCATAGGTAGATGTTAGTGTCAGATAGTATCTTACTGAACCGCTCCAAGAGATCTTCCAAAAACTCTACACGACTCTTCTTAGGCATCTACAAGAAACCTCTTCTTTAATGTTTAACCATAAAATTGAAGGTGAGTCCTGCCTACCTGCTCCAATTCCCTGTCCTCAATAATCTTATCAATAAACTGCATAGCACTCACGGCTTCCATTACATACTTCTGTAAACTCAAAAGTTGGCATGCGGCTTGATTCAAAGCCATGTTGCACATTCATAATTCGACAATTGTGTGAATTACTAACCTTTGGAAGGACGAAATGACATTTTTGGCACGTAAACGGTTTTGAATAGTTAATCTTATAGGGATGCTCATCAAATATAATCACTGCTTGTTGGCAATCAGGCTACAAAAGTCGGTCTATGATGGTGCATGAAATGTCTTCTAAAATGATGTTGAAATATGGAATTTATAGAATCCACAAACCGGACAGTTCGGACAACGGACACTAGTTAGCAAATTATCTGTTGGATCGGTACACCTTTCACAAAGACAGTCGAAATACCACGTATCCTTGAGCTGTTTCTTCCGCTGTTGCAACGAACTATAAGTAGTAGTTTGTAAAACATAACATATGAACTTCATTGGGTACACCCCATTAGCACACAAAATAAGGGCCTTCCAAAATTAATACCCGATTTCAACACGAATTTCAAACTGGAATATGTCAGCTCATAATGAACTTTACTAATCCGAAGAAAAATTATTGCAACCTTGACATTTATGTCTACAAAACACAAAGTTACTTATATCGATTTCATAAAACTCTAGTCTTCTGAGGCGATAAAGTTGTTGAATGCGGTTTCGACTTCGGCTTGGTTTCTTAAGCATTCCTCCCATGGGTAACCGTTGAGATCTTACGGGAAGCCGTCGCGATATTTGAGGATGTTCTAGCTAGTAGGCGAGAGGTCTGGCGAGTATGATAGATTAGATAGAGTTTTTTAGCCCCACTCGTTCAACTTATGCGGCGTCTGTTGCACATGTAGCCGTCCGTTATGGTGGAAGGATTGGTCCCTTCCTGTTCACCAATCCCGGATAGAGGCGTTGAATTCTCTGGTGCATTTTGTCAAATTGCTGGACGTACTTCTCTGCCGTTATCGTTTAACGAGAATTCAAGATTTTACGGATCAAACCATCTGTACACCACGAAACAGTAAGCGTGACCTTCACTCGGGGGAATCTTGGCTTTGAAAAATGCTGTGGAGCTCCTCCGCAGCTCAGCTATTATGCCGATCGTCACCGATTGTTGTAGAGGATCCATTTGCCTATCACACTTCACAATATAGTTGACGAACGGGTCGTTTTGGTACCTCAGAGAAAGCGCCGACGATACCTCAAAAAGACGTTTTTTTAATGGTCAATGGACTCATGCGGCAGCCAATGTCGATCTTATTTGGCCACGCAACTCGTTTGAATATTCAGAAACAGTTATAAAGCCTATATTGAGTTCTTTTGTCAGTTCTTGAACAGTTGTGGGTATATGTTCTCCCAATAAAGCATTCAATTAGTCGTCGTCAGTGGCAAAAGGACGTCCGTAAACTGACTTAACTTCAAGGTCGAATTATCAACTTTGGAACTTCTCAAACTAGCATGGCACTGTGCTTTCGTTAACACTTCTGCTCCCATACTTCGCAAATCTCTAAAGCCGGTTGTGTGGCGTATGTCTTATTTCGAATCTGTGAAACTAAATTTTCCGAAACTGATGTTTCGACAAGAATATGAAAGTCTAACCCTTGAAATATGTCAAAAGACAATTTACATTGTAATCCAATTATAGATGTTACATCTTGAACTACTAAGGTGATAATGAGCACGAAAGCAAGAAGCACGTGTATGACAACATCAGAGGATTCGAGCATCCAAGTATTAACACAAATTGATTGCTAAACCTGTCACCTGTATCACCTGTAGTCCCGTTGATCGTCGAGTGACTCGAGCGGGCGCCAGTAAATCCTCCATTTTTCCCTATCGCGGGCAAGAGTAGCCCAATGGGTTCTCCTCGCTTGGTGAGCGGCTCTGATTGCTAAACCTAAGAAGATAAATCCGCCTACATATTCAAAGAACGTTCCTATCTTTTCAGAAAGCAAAGCAATTCTATATTGCAAAAAAAATCGATTTAATCCATGCCGTTCTGAAAGCAAAAACGTTACATTTTGATATTACATATAGTGGAACTTACTCTAGCAATCCAATGTAGGTGTAGAATGTGCTAGTTCTGTCCTTGATATCTATATTTGAATTAAGACCTCTTAGTGTTGCCACAAATCCATCGCAAGTATAGATGGCATTGGGTCTACAGGAGTGATCATATGCACATAAATCCAAGTATAGTCCTTTGCCAATCTCCTAAAACAACGTCTCCATAATAGTAACAGAAGAATGAAAACTTATACAGTAAGCTATACATTGATAAAAGGAAATATAAGTTGTTATATTTTCAAAGGTGCGCCTGCAGCGTAGGGCCTAGAGGCGCCTTGAAATACACATGAGATCGATCCCACGCGCTGCCAAAAAGGCTCACCAAACCTTCCATCCCTCCAGGGTCTACACATTGGTAGCATACCTCTCTAAGAAGAAAGCAGCATCGACTCGATACATCGGTAGGCCACCGTGAGCCCTTGTATAAGTCAGTTATACATTCAATCAACTCTGACGACACTTAATGAAGTCGAATGCACGACGCATCCTTCAGGGTTTGCTCAACGCCGATAGCGTTATCCTTGTTATCCACACATTTTCAAAAAAATCTATCCGGCGATAATACACGATGTAAGTTTATTGTACTTGAGCTGACATTTACTCATTAAAAGAAGATTTATTCAATACTGGCGGATTTTTTGGAACTTTCGCCTTCTTCCGAATTTGGGAAAGTCAAATTAACACGTAATCTCCTCAACCAAACACTTTCATAAGGAAAGCAGCGAAAACTCAATCCGTAAATTTTATTCGCATGGTGCACAACTTCTTTTAAACGCTCACAGCTGTTCTTTATAAGCCTTCCAGGTATTTAGTGAACAGCACCAGCATAGGCGAATGGTGAGTGTTTAAATGAAACAATAAGTTGTGGGAATAAAAGTTTGTGCATTGACTTTCATCCGCTGAGGTCATAAAAAGGTTTGGCTCAGTAGATTGCTTGTTAGTTTGGTCTCTCCAGACTCTGAACAAGGCGAGGCCACCGAAGTGTCAGTTATTGTTCATAAAGAAATGATGTAAATAACAACTTCGTGTTTACTCATTAAAAAAACTGAATTACTGATCAATACTGAGGTTAGAAGAAAGTAGAACGCGGGATGTGCCACACAACGTTCTATTCTTTGCAGGTCTCCCAGTTATCTGGTGTAGACCAGTCGCACAGTTTATTCCATGGACGACGGATGTGCCTTGCTCAGGCCGAAAAATTATCCTAAGGCAAAGCGCGAGGCTACCCGATGCAATCACACGGCACTCGTTTCTGCTGTTAGTGATTTACAGAGTGAGACTGACTTACTGAACAATTCCGATGTTAAGAGAAAGTCGATCATGGCAACCTTACCATTTTCTTGAATTTACTTTCTTATACACTCAAGTAGAACCACCACTCCACTAAAGAGATATCATTTCTGGATAAGGGAGTGGACACTGCAGTAACATTCTAATAAATAATGTAAGAATCTAAATTCGTTACAACTTGGCTATTCCTAACATCTACAGTTTATAACTGGAGCAAGAAGTAATGATCATTTTGTAGACACGAGACGTTTTGTTCAGTGATATGGGCTTGATTTAAGTATTGGAAGGTAGCTCCCAAGGCTCCTCCAAAGTCGATAACGTTCAAAAAAGAAGCACCCATGTAAAAGTAGATAAAAACCGATGCATTAACTAGCACACTTAACATCAAATCAAACTTAATCACTAAGTATAGAGTGCACTTTAAGTGAAGCACTTTTATGAGTTTACCGTTTCATAAGAAATGACTAGAAATGAGTGTGAGAGGCCAGGAGGTTTAATGACCTAGCAACCTAAAATGCGAATTTATTTGTCCATCACCAGCACGTTTTATACCTCTTACAGATTCTGGTTCTTGAAAGATTGACTCTTGTCCACAAAATATTGGTTAGTGGAAAAATAGCGTGCAACGGCAGGTGATTTTGAAATGCTGAAGCAGCTCGTCAAAACACATCAGTCATGTCGAATACTAAACTCCTACAAGCAACAAATTCCTCAGAAGTGTTTTTCACTAGCGGCTTGATTTTCAAACATTTTCTCATAAAATAAATTCAGTGCTAAGTGACAAATGATGATAAAGTGATAGTTGGATAGCAAAAAGTGTATTAAGGATGCCGAATAGGGGAAAGATTTGTAATTCAACTCCTTCAACTTCTGTTGTTCAGGTTGTGCAGCCTGTGATCAAGTGCTATCGTTCAGGATAAGATCTACCTTATCTTATGCTCAATTCTGTACGCAAACGCCACGATTTTTTAGGCACTTAATCAATTTTTGGTTCATTAGGATAAGGAGGATTGCAGTTAAATACGGTGCACACTACCGAACAATCACAATATCCTTCTTCAGGACAAAATTCGGCTTGGAATGTGTTGAAGAGCTTCGTTTTTGCCTTATTTAACAAGTCAATCGAAAAATGGGCAGTTGCTGGGCAAAAAGAGCTCAGCATAGACGTTATAAAATAGACTTCACAGGTATTTGTTCCTTATATATTTTCAATTACTGTGGCAGTCATTTATCAAACTAATCCATCTTCCCGATGCGTTTCAATGAACGCTCAGCTGTTGAATAGTTAGCGAAGAGTTCCTCTGCAACTTTCCGAGTACTTTTTACAGCACCAGCTTCGATTCTCAACTTTGCATGATCCTTAGTGATAGCATATTTGTGACACTAAGCTTCTTCATGTGCACATTACGTGTTCAAAGCAGAAGAGCTTCCATGACCTCTTCTCTGACAAAATTTCGAGTTACGCCTAAGTTTTAACTTGTGCAGCAAAATTACTCGATTTGTTGGTCTGTATAGCACAGAATCATTTCGACCAGAATGAAATCACCGCAAATTACATGCGAGAAAAATCATTGCAGGGCATTTAGTTACATAAGAAATGAATTTTAAAATGGTGCACAACAACAATATGAGCAATGAATACTTGGTGCAAAATGTGCTTTTGAGACAAGTAATGGAGTAGTATTTAAACATGCTCCGGACCAAACATGCCCTCCAGAATTTGAAAAAATGATTCTAGACCTTCCCTGGCACTAAAAAAGCATGTTCCAATCTATACTAGCCGGCTGCTAATGCTGTAGAACTGGGAACGCTTAGGATGGCTACCCCATAATTACAGAGGGAATCAGTCCAACCACAATCCTACGACACTCATAAAGAAAAACAACTCTCGGATAATAGTAGTCGAATTAAATGCAAACTCGAACACCTTCGTGGAAGAGGGGTGTGAGATTATGAACGAAATGAAGAAAGAGTCGGGACCCGCACAATATGTGAAGTCGCATCATACGAATATTTACTACTCGTTGCTATTGTAACTACATCTATTACCTATTGTTTACCACCATACTTATTTATTACTATTTTATTTATTATAATTTGACTCCACGTTTGACATTTTCGTGTTGTTATTATTGCATTTATTACATGACTTGATTCCAAATGTGCCACACTGTGCGGATCCCAGCACTTCTTGTATTCGATTAGTTCCTTCCCATTCACCACAGAAGAAGGTCGTCGCACTCTTTTATGTTTTGGATTTACTGCTGCTTGAGGATCTCCTGGTATACTTTAAGAATGTTATTAAGTACTGGTCGAGTTGAATGCTATCAAATCCCTGAAATAACCGTTCTAGGGCGGTCCCACGTGGATCAAATGTGAGTTAGTCTCAGACAAGTCTGGTACCAATTCCCAAGTCGTGGAATGATGAGAGGCTTGGTGGGCCCCATTTGAGTTCGAACTACTGGCTATAGGTAGATTGGGTTGCCCGAGAAAGGAACGGAATAACTAACACCGCACTATCGGCTGTGTCATAAAATGAGATAAACATGGAATAAAGAAACTTGCGAAATAGAACAAAATCAATAACGAAAAAAACCATTCAGACAAAATTAATATTATCTCAAATAATAGATCACTGGTCATTTTACGTACTCCTTTTTGATTTAGGTGTTCCTTAACATCGGCCCAGCGAAAATTTCCATAAATCAGCCTCGGCAATTTAGAAAGCACCTTTCACGATCTTCATCGCCTGTAGCACTTGTCATCTCGTTGATGTCCAGTGACTCGAGCGGGCGTCAGTAAATCTTCCTTTTTTCCCTTCAGCGTGCAAGAGTAACCCATTGCGTTCTGTTCGCTCTAGGAACTCGCTGAGCACCAAACCTTTCTTCTAGGGTTTCCATAAAAAACACTGAACATCGTACATTTGACATCCCGAGGAATACAGTCACTAACGGATCTTGTCCATCTATTGTCATTCATACACATAACGTGCCCGACTCACATTCTCTTTGACAGTTTCCTTATAAAATGGCATCTTCGATATTAGATTGTTGACGAAGATCGGAGCTTCGGATCCCTCTCTTAGTCGCGTGACACGGGATACTCCTAGCACTTTCGGCTACGCATTCAATAACGCTGAGTGATCGTCCTGCTTAAGCAGCGACCAGGTTTCTTACGCATACGTTAAAGCAGGAAGTATCGCGGAGTTGAAAAGTTGTGCATAAGTTCGGTGTTCTCTGTTCTCATCACTAAATCCTCGATAATCTTGAAAGCTTCCTAAGCCGCTCATTTCCTCCTGCTCAACTCTGGAGCTAAGTCGTTCATCATGTTGATTTCCCGGCTTAGCCTAGATAGGCGTAACTGGAGCATTCGGAGATAATCGTTCCGTTGAGCGTGAATGGGGAATACGAAACCAATCCGTTCCTCATAAACATCGTTTTGTGAGGTTTAGTCGAAGATCAATCTATCCACAGCGGTTAACAAAGTCGGTAACCATTTGCTCCTCATAGCAAAGCGAAGATGGTGCAATTGCCAACCTTCGATTTTCACTTCTATCCTGTCCCATTCCAGTGTTCACAAGACGTTCTCGAGGGTGGCGGTAACTAATTTTGGTGAGATCGTATCTCCTTGCATAGTCCCTCTTGATGCCGACGTTAATACCACTGTAAAATGGTGCTATTTTGGTAATGAAACTTTTATAAAGTTCACGAAGGATTTTTATATAATGAGTAGGGACTCCCCGATTGTCCAGGGCTTCCATGACTGTTTCTATCTAAACGGAGCCCAAAGCCTTCTTTAAATCAATGAAAACGACATAAAGTGGCCTTTAATACTCTATTATTTCAGTGATTCTTGTTATCGTGAGGTCTATCGTATCGAATCTTTTCGAAATCCAACTTTCTCACATGGTTATCCTACACCCAATGTTCTACCAATCCTATTTAGGAGGACTCGAGTGAAAACTTTATAGGCAACAGACAGCAAGCAGACGGAGCGATAGTTGCCAGTGTCGTAGAGGTCACCCTTAGACCATAGGAACAACCAATAAGTAGTATAATCTCTGCAGCTCATGCGATTTCACGCTGGCGTATCAGCAGGTTTTTGGTGACAGAGGCCTCTTGGTGACTTTCGAACTCTCAACATCCATAGCTCTAACATGAAGATGCTGAATGAGTCGATGGTATTCCTCGCCGATGTTATTGAGAACAGTACATTCCCAGCAAGCGATTAACAAATTGAATAAATCTCATTTTATAAAGGTTTTCGAGCTTCGTTTATCTAATTTAGCCACTTTCCATCCTTTTCGTGAGAAATGAAATCTTGCACGAACGAAGCAACGGTCTGATCTCGTTTAGAATTTTGGGACAACAGCGTCATCAGTTAGGCAAAACCTTCGATTTCCTATGATGCGGTCTATTTCGTTATAGTTCTGTCCATTATGAGACACCCACGTCCAGCGCTGAGGGTGGGGGCTCTGGAATTGCCAATTACCATGAATGGTCTTCGTCGCCATGATAAACTCAGGCAGCCGCTCACCATACCGTTCCATTCCAATCCATGACTCTCAATATGCTGTTCTTCTTCAGACGTTTTTCTGGGCCCAATATTAGTGTTAAAATCTCCACTGATGACCTTGAAGAACATATGGACTTTCTCATAGAACTTCTCCTAGTCCATATAGAACGTTTCGACTTTTCTTCTTTGTCATAGTTCGATGAACGATTAACGAAGGCGGTACTGATTCACATCTCTTCAATCGTAAACGTCCGATTCGAATTGTTAGCTGTTCGAATGAATCGATGTTCATAACCAAACTCGTGCTCACGGGAACGCCGACGCTTCCGACTCCTTTAATTTCGCATGTTTCAAAGAACAGTTCTTCTCCGGTACCATAGACGGCGTTGAATGGGTGGTGTTATCTCGCCTCAGCCAGTCCGATGACATAGCACGTTATCATTCTTGCTTGCATGATCAAGTCTTCTATCGAGGACTTAGATGCATGTGTGCACGCACTGTAGGGAGAAATCGTCACCTTAGTTCTTTGCGATTTAGGCAGCTTAGAATGGCCCTAAGATTTTAGCACTCTCACCGTACTCGTTCTAGGCTGCCGAATCGAGGGCTCCTTCGGGGCCAGAGAAATGATGTGCGTTTCTTTTACCCTGGTTTGCTTCTTAATACCCACGTATCGCTTGCTGAGCTCTGAATGTGGGGGCTAGCTATACTCTCGACTAGCTTGCCAGCCTCTTCCAGTGTGCACATGGAGCTTATTGGTTGGAGGCGACTCCTAATCGTCACTCATTTACTTCCCTGTCAATCAATTGAAGGCTTTTGGCCAAATTGAACCGCAGAATACAATTCGCATAAACGAGGACACATCTACGCACGCACTCATGAACACGTTTTCGTATATATAGAAAGTATGTACAGATCGGCGCAACAGATACAGGGAGTCCATCCTCTGGATCCACTTGCAGGTAGCAAAGTCCGCTTTTGGTCCGCGATTAACCCCCTATCTGTCACCTTGGGACGCGCCACGTAGCCTCGCGACTAACCGGCTCGAGATCCCTGATATGAGTGAAATCCGTAGATCATGATCAGTAGAGGGTTTTAAATGTGGTAGTACCTTCAGTTGACAGCCCTCTTTTATGATGGTATCGCTACAGCCGAAAAATATGTCAATAGAAAACAATAAAACCAATGCTTATTTCCAGTAATTGTTATGGTGCTAGCTCACAGTTCATAAACTTTAAGTCTATGCAAAACAAGGCCTCCAATTTTTTCTATATGGAGTAATTGAGAACTATACATCATCGGCAATCATAAAAGCTTTCAACGGTAGCATTTTCACAATAATTAATGAATGAGGGCGCTGCAAATAAGTTAGGTTTCAAATACAAGACAATCTGAACGAACGCGACGACTCTGAAGGCGGACCATTGCAGATGTTGCAAAACACTGCTCTTGAATTTTTCAGCAGCTATGAAGTAAATGCGGCATTTTAAGTCAATCTGTAAGTGTCAAAAATAAACCCCTTTATTGGACATCAAAACAACGTTTATGGTAACAGTTCAACCAGTACAAAGATGTACATGGTTTCCAGATTCTCAGCTAAATAATTAATATTGTGGTTAATAACCTGCGGACGGTAAGACCAGCCGTCGAACTTTTTTTTCTTCTGATTATCCGAAAAATCCCACATGACAATTTTCACCCTCTTTTAATTCAGAAAACAACCTGTCTTCTCTTGTAGCTGTAGAGAAGAAACGAGACCAAATCAAATTAATCAAATTGAAACAAATCTGATTTTTTATAAGATCAAGGAAAACCTCCATAAAACGAAAAGGTACTTTTCTCATATGGTAGAAGGGATCATGTAAAAAAATATTATGTAGAGAGAAAAAAAGCAAGAAAATCTCACTTAATGTGACTGTGGATATTGGGAAAATATCGTACCTTCATGTAACCCTTATCACTAATAGCATGTCTGTTGATGTAGTCTCTGCAGTGCAGCTCGAATACCATTTCCTTAGGCAACAGGAATTTTTTGTCATAGAACTGAAGCAAACTCTCATAAATTCCTGAAGAAAAGCGATTGAAGCGATGCATTTACCAAAAAATCCCCAAAAAATATTATCAACCTTCAAATTTATTCATAGCATAGGCATCATTTGATATTTTGTCAGTATGTGACCACACTTCAAGAATTGTCCTTCGAGATGTACGATCTTTATAGAAATTTTCAGTGTTCTTATCCTTTCCAGAGCAAATTTCCTAAAAGAGATAAATCACATTTGTTAGGTCTTTTCTAGAATAACTCAAATTTGGTTCATCCCTTGGACAAACGCTGAATTATGATTGATTAACACGGTGATTACATCGTACATCCTTCATGTAATGTTTGAAAAGTGGAAGAAACGTGAAATTACTGCACCTATTTCCAATCAATGTTAAAATTAAAATGGAAAAAAAACCAAACAAAAATATAATAAATTGTGAAACTAACCAAAAATGTTGATATAGGTAATTACACCAATAAAGCAGCAACAATGAATACCTACTTACCTGTACCTTCCGTTAAATCAACAATACATGCCCTTCTAATGCGTCCAATTTTTCACAACTAGACGTATACAGTAGCGTTATTGAACTTCAATCGTTAACATGCGAAATTCGGATTCACTGTCTGCTCAAAGGTCAATAACTCTCCTAACAGTTTTCGGCCTCATCGTAGGAGGGAGGTTTTCCTAGGTTTCAGGCTGCGATGTACAGCAGAGGATTCATTCATCTCCCCAGCAAGACCTCTCAAGCTGAGGAGGAGAGCGTTTCCATCAGAACGCTCAGCTAAGAGTAAACCAATACCAGGATCCACCGCCGTCTTGGTATCAAATCAGTCACATGATAGAAAATCTCTCCCTAATCCACAAGGGAAGCGACTGCCTGTAGTGGTGACGACTAAAGGTAGACTTTCGCTAGGATAACCTCGGGATTCCAGGGAACTACTATAGCTTAACCAGCAAAACCCCGAAGAGATGGAAATTATGCTGGGGTCCTCACAACAAGTGAGAACGGCCCATCCAAGCAAGCATCCAAATAAGTTTTAGAATAATGCGTTCTACAAGCAACAGTGGTGCAGCTTTACCTCAAGTACTTCCTGTTCACCGGCATGATCTCGTTACTGCCGGAAAATTGGTTGTATGGAAAGTCTTGTGAAACACTTAACTTGGTGAAAATTATTCAAAATGGCGGCCGAAACATCAAGGAAGGTTCCCCGTCGTATATAGCACCACACACTCACAAGTGGCGAAGGGTGATTCGAGAATTCACTGAGAATGATTTTAGTACTTAGGTGGAAAGTACTATCTATTCGACATATATCCAGGACTAATTGCCAAGCAAAACATAACATCGGCCATTTCTCCGTCTTGCTTTTTCCGTCTTCGTGTTATTAAGCTGTTATTGGTTGTGCTAAGTTATTAAATTCGTCCTCTTTCCGTCAATTTTTGACAGACTTTTTTCGCTACCTATACAGTGTTCAACACCCTCCCATTCGCCTTTCTGAAGATGAAGAGTTGACCATGTTCGTTTACAGTTGCTCAATAAGTATTGACCTATTTTTTAAGGATATGCACTGCACTAGATCAAATTAAACATCGTGGAGACGATGACCTCCTGGCACATCAAATCAGTGTTTGCATCCTCTCAGACAAGGTATCAATGTTCTCGCCACGGAGGGATAGGAGATTTCCTTAGGCTAAACTGAGATGTGGAACGAGTGACCACATGCAGTGCCAATGAACCTCTTACCACTGCGCTACGTACAGCGTTCGCAAGCCCACACAGTGTGACTTTTAGATCGAACGGAATAAAAAGAGATAATTTTGTGAAAAGATAAACGACAATTAGACGAAAATAACATCCTGGAAAAAAATCACCGACATTATTGGCAGCGCGTACAATAACAATGTTCTGGGACACTAAACCTGTGCTTGCGGTCGAAGCTCAGTGGGACCAGTCTGCTCATGAAATGGACGATGAGAAATCTTTTGATGCTTGTTTGAGTCATTCAATGATTAATGCTACAGCATTCGATAACTGCATATGTTCATAGAATGCTTCAATGCTTAGAACGGCACTCACCTTATATCTTAGAACGATCCTACCAAGCATTCTTGTTTCAATATCTGGAATACAAACGGTTTTCCGCCATCCTTTGCATTCTGCCTAAACGAACGAACACGTTGTGCAAAGGAGGAAAAATGTGTGGATGGATGATTTGCATAGTAACTGACAAATTTTTCCTCAGCATGTTTATATCAATCACTTAACCGCACAGTATTCTGTGCTGTCAGAAAAAATGAAAAAGCTAACAGCGCCAATATTCTCATAATTTAAAATCATTGTTTTTAAAGAAATCATTTTCGGCGTTAAATTGTCACCAGCAGAAATATTCCAGTGTTAGCAAAGCTTGGTGGCCGTAATGTTAACAACTGGTCGTCCTGTGGTGGTTTTGCTTGTGTGATTTGATTTTTTTAAGGATGATGATTTCAGATCTCAAGTTGGAATTCCTGCTCAACTGAGGTGAAGTTGTATGAATTTTGTGAACAGTTTTACTTTACTAATAGTTCTAATTGTTCAAAGAATAAGTTCGTTAAGTTTTCGACACACATCATGGACGTTGATACAAGGCCAACTTGCCAACCACTGCCGTGCATTATTAAAACATTACTTTCTCTCCAATTCATAAATTTAGATTGAAAGTAACAAACCGGAAAGTACAAAAAATCGGAATCAGTTTAGCGTTTTAAAAAAAACACCTTGGAGGAATACAATAAAACGAATAAAAATTTTGTAATAATCGCCGAAATTATCGAGAGATACGTCTCAAATCCAAGTGTATTTGAATCAAAGACATCAAAGTAAAACTACAAGGATACTGAGATAATAGTAAAGCTCGGAACCACAGTTAGGCCGAACCCGCTATTATCATTACCACTAGCTTACTTGCTATCCACCACACCAACCGAGGCCATTGTCTTGATTTTCTCTCAGCTACTTTTTTTTTCTCATCCTAAAGGTATTATCACCAATCTGCCGTCAACAGGAATGATCTGGGGAACACATATCGACAATGAATCCAATTTAACTGAATCTTCAGAATCACAATATCTCAATCATCACTCACTGTCCACTCTTTTTTGTTATATTTTACTTTTATTGACGGCCTATTCTTTCCTCACTTTTCTTCACTTCATTTACGGCCTATTCTTTATTTACTTTTCCTTCTTTTTTATTGCTCTTGTATCTACTCTGTTTTTTTCCAATCTTTTTTCTTTCTTCTTGTCCTTTAGCACCGATAGAATAAAAATATGACTGAAAGAAAGGCAAATCAAGAGCGTCGGTTGATGTGGTGCATGGCACAGAATCCCCCACCCGAGGAGGTGGGTGGGGGTAATCGGGGTTCGCAGTCCAACTGAAGTTTCGAGGTTTTGATCATATCACAGCATCCTTGTGGCTGTATTTTACACAGTAACTTACCATTACAAAAAGCATAAGCATTAAATAAAGGTTAGAACATCAAGATAAGTTATTTTTAAAATTGGTGCATTATATTCGCCACCTTATGATCCTTCCATCCTAAGTTTTGACATGTCTTTCCACAAAAGAGAGCAAATTCGCAACCGAGGCATCTTCTGTAACAACTAACAGTGTAACGTTTGACAATATTCCCTTTAAGGCAAAGCATATCAGTTAACAATTTAGAATAAGCATATGATGTCTGTTGATATATGCTAGTGTGTCTTAGGAAGTGTAAGTTGAAAACACCGTAACACACTGGAACAATGATGTGTCATGTTAACCGGATCACAAAGAATTCTCTTCACCATCTGTTATTTCCAGTCTCAGTGAAACATCATTACAGTACAGTTGTTCACAGATGAAAGATTTCTTGCAAAGCACAAATAATCGAAGCAAGCCAGAAAAGTTGAAGAGACAAGGAAATAGAAAACAGTAATTGAATTAGTGATAAATAACCCTCTCATTTGGTTTCGTGATGTCTGTAGAGGTGTGACGGATTATTTTACTCATGCAATAATACCATGCATTAGAGGATAAGAAGTATAAATACATCAAAAGCATACAAGTAATCCACGCTAATTTTTCTTTCGGAGTTAAACGAATTCTTATGCTTCCCATCCAAAGGATGTAAAATAATGACGTCCACAAAATTGCACTTGGTTCTGATAAATGAAATTTAAACGGTAGCCACGGAAAACCTTAATTTCCCTTGATGACACCTGGATTTATATTTTTCATGAAAATTTTGCTGTTGATTAAGCTTCTTTAGTTTTCAAACTGGAAACAAATCTATGCACCAGATACAAACTTCGCGCTCAAACAAATATCGCACACATTGCCACCGGATGTTTATCACTATTACTTCATTCGTCTCCCCTATTCACAAACAGATATTAACATTGAAACTTAACTGCCTACGTAGCTAAGCATGTATTAATTTGCCAGATCTTACTTTCTGCCCTTTCATGGACTCAGCTACAGAACAATTTGTTGTTCCACGTCGTGCGAGCAGCAAAAAATAACAGCAGTAATTTATTTTACACTAGAAGAGCTAATGTGGGAACCATTTGCTTTTATAAATTTGATTCCAACGCGACACCAATGTGGCAAAGCTTCGCAACGTTACAATTTCTTCCTAAGAAGTTCTCTAAGAGGAGGAAATCCACATACTAGTCTAAAAGCTTCAAGTCTGAAAATCCACAGAATAAATTGCCACAAGTACTGTATATAATAAACATCCATGATATGTCTTCTCAGCTGACTCTGTTTGTTTGGAATGGCAGTTAACTCTGTTTCAAACTTTTAAATAGAACTGAAACCGCTTTATAAACCACCCACAACAGCGACGTATTAGTGGCAACACCATCATATCCTGTTGGACAAAATTTTGCTGCTCATTCGTTTCTCGGCTCGAGATATGAGATCCTAATGACAAAACGCGAGAAGAAGAAACACGATTTCTCCGCTCCAGAAAATGGAAATTTCACATAGTAGCACAAAAGGATGTGTACCTAGTTGAAAACGATGTACAGATTCTAATGGGTTTTGCTTAAACAAGTATAGTAGAGCTCAATACAACCAAAGCAATGTTTGTATAGAATTAAAAAACTAAAGAAAATCAGGCCATGTATAAATTATACAAGCCTTGTATTATCGTGATTATGTCCACCACATGCACACCACCGCAAAGTTAATGGAAGAAACAAATGTGTAGTTACAAACGACCAAAGGGAATGTTAACAATAGAGGCGAAGAAGATATGAACACGAGAAAGAACATCCAGCTCTTCACCAAACCACTCACCCATCAGTTCTTCTTGCATTCATGTGCATCTAACACATCGAGGAATAACTCAACTACAGTCGATAAAGCATTTCAATTTGGAGATGGATTCAGCAATTATCCAAGATACAGGAAGTTTTTATGAATGTAACAGTCGAATATTACGTTCATAATCACCAATGTATAATTCTATCTGAAAAACTAGATTCGTGGGGGGTTCACCTGTATCACCTGTAGTCCCGTTAATCGTCGAGTGACTCGAGCGGGCGCCAGTAAATCCTCCATTTTTCCCTGTCGCGTGCAAGAGTAGCCCGGTGGGTTCTGCTCGCTTTAGGGACTCGTCGAGCATCATATCTTTCCTCTAGGCTTTTCGTGAAGAACTCTGACCATCGGGTCGGTGGTCTTCCTGCAGTACGTTTGACATCCCGTCGAATCCAGCCACTAACAGCCTTTGTCCATCGGTTATCATTCATACGCATCACGTGTCCGGCCCACCTTATATTCGATTGTTTGGTGTATAGAACGACATCTTTGATTTTCGATCGTTGAGGTAGGTCGGAGCTTCGGATCCCATCCCTTACGTGTGTGAAACGGGATACTCCTAGCATCGTCCTTTCGACTACGTGTTCGATAACGATGAGTGATCTTTCATCCTGTTTATGTAGCGACCAGGTTTCTGACGCATACGTTAGGGCAGGAAGAACCGTTGAGTCGAAAAGGTGAGCACGGAGTGGGCGTTCTTTGTTCTCTTCACTACATCCTCGATGCTCTTGAAAGCTCCCCAAGCCGCTCGTTTCCTTCTGCTCAGCTCTGGAGCTAAGTCGCTCATCATATTGATTTCCGGGCCTAGATAAACATAACTGGAGCATTCGGAGATATTCGTACCGTTGAGCGTGATTGAGGCAAACGAAACCAATCCGTTCATCATGAACATCGTTTACTTGAGATTTGGTCGAAGACCAATCTTTCCACACCCTTTATCAAAGTCCGCAAGCATGCGCTCCACTTGGCTAATGTGTGGTGTTCTAGGAACGATATCATCAGCAAAGCGAAGGTGATGTATCTGCCGACCATCGATTTTCACTCCCATATTATCCATTCCAATGTTCTCATGATGTTCTGGAGGGTGGCGGTGAATAATTTTGGCGACACTGTATCGCCTTGCCTAACTCCTCTTTTGATGTCAAGGTTAATATCGTTGTATAATGGTGAAATTTTGATTGTGAAATTTTTGTACAGCTCACGAAGAATCTTTACGTACTGAGTAGAGACTCTTTGACTACCAAGGGCTTCCATGACTGCTTCTATCTCAATTGAATCAAAGGCCTTCTGTAAGTCGATGAAAGCGAGACAGAGCGGTCTTTTGTACACTCGTGATACTTCAATGAGCCTTGTTATAGTGTAAATGTGGTCCATCGTACTAAATCCTTTTCGAACCCCTGCTTGCTCAGATGGCTTTCCTTGGTCCAGTGTTCTGTCAATCTTGTTTAGGATGACTCGAGTGAAAAGTTTGTAGATGATAGACAACAAGCAGATTGGGCGATAGTTGCCTATATCATGTAGGTCGCCCTTCTCGAATAACAATACGGTCTTGCTGGTCTTCCACTGAGTAGGGACTTTGCATTCAGACAGGTAACGTTTGAAGAGCGGAACCAGTGTGTTCACGAGGACTAGCGGAAGGTTCTTCAGATGTTCTGATCTTATCCTGTCCGGACCTGGTGCTGTTCGACTTTTCACCGACGAAATGGCATGTCTGATTTCGGAAAAGAGAACTGGTGGTACAACATATCCATCCTTTTTTATTTCATATGACGGGAGGTGGACGTGACTATCGAGGAGATCTGAGTAGCATTCGTGGATGATTTTCCCCATGGCCTTTCTGGACGCTGTTATTGTTCCGTCTGGGCGTCGGAGTGCAATCACCTGGGTCTTGTAATTGGCTAAACTTGCTTAGCGAATGCTTTTCCTAGCTTCTGCAGCTTCGACCATTACTGTTACTCTTCTCTCTTTAACATCTTCTTTTATCGTCTGTCTGCATTGTTTCGCAAACTCGGACATTAGTTCGCGGTTATCTGCAGCTCGTGCGATTCCACGCTGGCATATTAGCTCTAAAGTTTCTGGAGACAGACGTCTCTTGGTGACTTTTGAACTCTCAGCTTTCATGGCGCTAACGTGAAGATGTTCAATGAGCCGATCGTATTCCTCGTCGATGTTGTCGACAACGGCATCTTCCCAACAGCCGACTAATGGGTTGAATAAGTCCCAGTTTGTGGTGGTTCTGGGACTTCGGTTTTTGAATTTAGCGGCTTTTTCTCCTTTCCGCGAGAATAGAATCTTGCACAAAGGGGACGGTGGTCTGATCCCGTGCAGAATTTTTGGACAACAGCGACATCGGTTAGGCAAAACCTTCTGTTTACTATGATGTGGTCTATTTCGTTATAGTGCTCTCCATTGGGAGACTCCCACGTCAAGCGTTGAGAGTGAGACTTGTGGAATTGCTAGTTACCATTGATGGTCTTGGTCGCCATGATAAACTCAGAGAGCCGCTCACCCTGTTCGCTCCATTGTAATCCGTGGGTCCCAATGTGACGTTCCTCAGACGATCTTCTTGGTCCAATTTTGGCATTGAAATCTCCAATGATGACATCGAAGAATTTATGGTCTTCTCTGTAGAACTTCTCAGAGTCCATGTAGAACGCTTCCACTTCTTCTTCGTCACAGTTTGATGCTGGCGCGTAAACGACGAAGATTGTCAAAGCCGGTTTTGATCCACATCTTTTTAATCGTAAACGTCCGATTCGGGTTGTAAGCTGTTCGAATGAATCGATGTCCATGGACAAACTCGTGTTTACGAGAACGCCGGACACCGCCTACGCCTCGGTTTTCGCCTCTACTGTCGCATGTTCCGAGGAACGGTTCTTCTCCAGTGTCATAGACGGCGCTGAATGGGTGGCGTCGTTTCGTCTCGGCCAGGGCGATGACGTCGTATCTTATCATTCTTGCTTGCATGAGCAAGTCTTCTGTCGAGGATTCGGATGCAAGTGTACGTAAATTGTAAGCACAGATCGTCACCATAGTTCTTGTTCCAGGAAGCTTCCATTGGCCCTGAAATTTTAGTAGCCTCTCCGTAATCGTCCTACCCAAGGCTGCGAAATTGGGGGCTCTTTCGGGGTCAGGGGAATGAGGCCCTTTTTTTTTTACTGTGTTTAGCATATTTGATACCCACGTATATCTTGCTGGGCTCTGAATGTGCGGGCTGGTTATACTCACGGGTAGCTTGCCAGGCTCTCGCAGAGTGGACATGGAGCTTATTTGTTGGAGGCGACTCCTAACCGCCTCCCATATACTTCCCTGTCACTTGATTGCAGGCTTTTGGTCGAATTGACTCGTAGAATACAATCCGCATCAAGCGAGAACGCAGTCACACACGCATGCATGAATACGCCTAGCAAATACAGAAAGTATGTGCCAAATCGGCGCAGCAGAAACAGGGAGTCCATCCCCTGGATCAACCTGCGTCTCAGGGAAAAAGGTCGCTTTTGGTCCGCGATTAACCCCTATCCGCCACCTGGAAACGCGCCAAATAGCCTCGCGACTAACCGGCTCGAGATCCCCCGTATGAGAGAGATCCGTGGTTCGTGGGGGGGATACAGTAAATAAACTAACCTTCCTATTGAAAAGCAAAGGAATGCTAATGCCGGAGAAACCATAAAAACAGTTCTTTTTAGAGCACCAAACTATCTCATGCAAAGGATCTCGTAACGGTTATTTACTACGTTATGTGACGCATCATCATATGCCGAATAAGGTGTTAAATGCCGAGCAAAAAACGACCATCTACTTTCTTTGATATGTTGACGAATTCAAGAGATATGAGCCCCTTATCCTCGATGCGTCTGATTAATACCATTTATATACGTGCGGACATAGTCGTGCACACAGGAAAGTTAGGTGTATTCAAGCAAACTTTGTTCTGTATGTCAATTCATTCAAAAACCAACTCCTAAATGATCAGTGTAAATGGAATGTACTTCGAATGTGTCTCCAAGAAGAAACCTCTTCTCTAACCTGGGAACGGCCGACTACTCCTGCGAAGATACCGCCGAAGAAATGGATGGATGACTAGGAGGCCATTCTCATAACAACAGCAGAAATGAAGGGTTTTCTTCTACCAATAATGAAACGGTCCCGATGTAGCAGCGACGAGCATGGGGGGGAGGGGGGTTGTCAAAAGCTTGGTCATTTAGGGCCTCCACTCATTGAATTAAAAAGAGCCTTCAAATTTATCAAGACACGTGGTGATAACAGTTTCGGCATTTAAAACCTCCATACTGAAATTGTTACTTTCGTTTGTGAATGTACAGCAACATCATCACAACCAAAGCATCGTGAAATGTTCAACGAATGGAAAACGTGTCCGATAAATCGACAATATTTCACTCTAACAATTCAGCTTCAATGTCGAGAACGGATCACGAAAACTACAACCAAAAAATAAGTGAGTGAAAGTGGATGGCCAGCAGCTACACCACCCTTCTTTTTCGAATAACAACAAGCACTAACAGGAAAAAAAGCCGAAGTCGGATAATTTTTTCAGCGGAGAGCTTAAAAAGATCTGCTTACAGACGAACCAAGAAACAACCAAGTTCATGCGAACCGACTTGTTTCTAATGCACCATTAACGCTTAATGTGAAGAATGTATCCAAATGTCCTTGCTATTTATCTCTGCGCTAAAAAATCGATATAATGAAGAACTTAGCTAAGAGATGAAGAGAAAAAAACTAGTGGCTTAGTAAGCTTGAGAGAAACGTCAAAGAACCAACGGACAAGACAAAAACCAAATACAATCAATTGCACAAATTCAGCCGCGTGGCTTTCTGAACATTTTTTTTAATTTTATTTTACACCTGCCTTCACACCTACTGAGCGGATCCGAGCACTTCCCGCATTCGATTCGTTTCCTCACCCATTATCTACTACGGTCTTCCAACTTCTACGTCTGGCTTCGGTTGTTGCCTGATGGTTTTTATTTCACCTTGAATGTCGTAGAATGCTGGTCGGGTCGATTCTCACTAGGGTTCTCAGACAGTCGCACTAGAGCGTTTCCAATTGAATTGTAAAGAATGGTTTTTTTCTCGAACAAGTCCAGTACCAATTTCCCGACCCCGGAGGGATGAGTCTTGGTGAGCCCGAAGTGGGATCGAACCAGCACCGTGCTCGTGACGACCGACACCACTATCACTGTGCTATCCATTCCCTGGTTTCCCGCATATGGCAAATAAAAATATGTTGTCCTTGCATGATGAGTGTAAGGGTTGATAAAACCAAGAATAGAACTTCAATAAAAAAAGTTGTTGGCATTACGACAAAGTGCCCACAACTGTTACAAAACTTATAACATTGGTAGCACAGGAAGACACAGCAGCATGGAAATTGATAACCAATGAACTGAGAAAGCAATACGAAAGTCAGTGAGTAATTGGAAATGGGTTGGAAGGGAAAGTAACTGAACTATAAGAGAGCTAAATATCCGCCACGCTGGCCTTCCACTAAATGTCCATGAAAACTTAAATAAAAAAGGAAAGCGAAGCTTTTTTAAAGTTGTAAAGGAATCAATTACTGATTAACCGGACCTATTTACAAGCCAATACTTCAAATAGATCGTTCTTTTTTGCATGATCATTTCATAACACCTATATACACAGAGGGACATGGGAGAATATGAAAAGCAAGCGAACTTACATATACACCTGGGTACTCTATGGATAAGAAAAAACTGAGCGATCGAATAAAAATGGAAAGATGACAACAACGAATAGTTGGACCCCCTCGACAATTCGACAGATGCATGGCACACTAGAGCATAAGCCCGATGCTATTTTAGTAATTCACAACAATTTTCACATGCAATAAATGAAAAGACAAAAAATGAGAGAACGTCACAAGCTCACTTCTTCGTCTTGACTGGTGTAAGACAGTACCAGCAGTAGTGAGAAAGTTCTTCAGAGAACAGAGCGTATGCGAACGGATAGAAACGAAGTCGCTGAGGTTTCGATGCCATCTTGAAAACAACATACACCGACATAAAGTACGAATAAGCACGGTACATCGAAAAATTGCGATTAAAACAATAAGGTTATGTATTCTTAAAAAAGGAAACAGATTCGATCATAGCATGAGTCACTTTCTCTAAAAGTACGCATCACCGGTTTTAATGAAATTATGATTCATGCTCTATGGAAGTGCCAACAATGGAAGAGCAGCACGGTCGGCGAAAGATAGCACTACCAAACAGCAAAACAGCTTCGAAAATTCCTTATTTTCATGAGAAACAAACAAATGAAGATTATATAAAAAGCACTTTGCTGGATAAGAAGTCGGTGCAAAAATTAAGAAATGAAAAACTTTAGAAATCACAGAGTGGACCACATTATTGACATGGAACCATACCTATAAAGAGGGGTGGTAGTCATTCTTAGCGAGAAAGTCCTACTTCGACGTTTTTTCTTCCATGAAATCATTGATTTTCCCACCTTCTCTATTAAAATTGCAAGATCTTCAATAAATAAAGCGAATTCAAATCTGGAAGATTTAATTTAATCGAGAGAAAAATAAAGGCTCTAAAAAGGATCAAGCTCTCGGCGTTGATCAATCGCATATGACTTCATTAAACATCGTTGGAGGTGATTGAATACATACCTGGCCTTTACAATGACTCAGGGTGACCTGCTGACGTATCGAACCAGTGCTGCTATCCTCTCAGAGAAGTTTGGCACCAATATGCAGACCCCGGAGGGATGGAGAGCTTAGTGGGCCAGAGCCGCAGGAATCGATCCCATGTGTATTGCAGGCCGCGTCTAACCACTGCTACATGCACCCCATGGGTTATGGTATATAGAGAAATACTTGGCGGAAAACATGGTGTGAAAGCAACCGAAGTAGGAGAGTATGTAACGTAGTTTTAAGGCATAAGATAAGTTCATATTACCACAGTACTGACTCAGGTTCCTATATCACCTCTTTTTCAAAACCTTTCTTGTCAGCAATTCGTAACACGTTAATGACAGAGTGGGTTTCGCGATAACAACCGCATAACTCGAATAGTTAAGAAGTGCAGAATATTTAAGCTTAAAGAAGAGGTTGTATTCGGTCGTCTCAAGGATACATGCAGTTTCTCGATAACAGCTTATCTCCACAGAGACTACTCTCTATCCCACAGAAAATAGCTCCTATCTCTCTCTCCTCATCCTCATACAAATAAGTGGTCTGCCTGCACTGAACTGCCCAAACACCCGTCTTCTGCCTGTGAAAAAAAAAGGAGCCTCTATCTAACCAACTCGCTGCATAAGTTCTATAAGGGCCACATTATCTCGACAGATAGCTCTTCTTCTTTGGCCATAATTCCATAAGCCACAGATGGCACACAAAGGCAATCATCATCACGGAAAAAGGCGTGCTCTCACTACATAATGTACGCTCATATACCTCTAGCACTTCAAGTACTGTGGCGGAATCAAACAACCATTCTTCCACGCGGCTGTGGTTAGTTTTACTATGTTGTTACTGTTGTTTCACTCACATGACGGTCTACTTTTCAAAACTTGAGATCCACACAATGTAAACATAGAATTACCCTCGCATCCACATTCCACTAAGCTCTTTAGATTTTCCTTGCTGTTTGCCATTTAGTTGAGGATATTGTCTTCATGAATTTCGGTGAATGTTGCTGGTGTCTATTCTCACTGGAATCATAGAACACTCGTGCTAGGGCTTTCCCAGGTCTTTATTACGGGTGGAGGAAGTGACCTGATCTCAGACAATTCTGCCACCAACTTCCCGATGACAGAGAAATGGTGAGCTTGGCTGACCCGGGCCAGGTCGAGACCGCTCTGCGTCCGCATAATAAAAGAACATCTAGTCGGTAAATTTAAATTAAAACCAAACACTCCACTAGGCGCGCATAGGATGCAGGAACATAACGGAGAAGATTTTGAAGTAGGAGACACTATCATCACGCACAAATCGAAAACATCAGCGCGTAAAACTCTTGAAGCGTTTTAGATCAATTCCAAAAATTCAAAAGTGAACCGCAAGGAACAGTATCTTGTCATGACGCGTGGATCTGGCGCCATACCTCAGGCTAACGTAATGACCTGACACAGGCATAGTCCTCGCCCATGTAGTGCAGCTGCTATCCACCAACTAAGTTAGATACTTACAAGAAATAAACGGTAGGTGTTTAAATGAAGCTGTTTCTTATGCGAATACAAATTTATTTGTTAAGTTTTATCTGCTAGGGTTATGAAAGTGTTTGGCTGAGTAGATCGCATCTCAATTTGACCTTTCCAGACTTTGAAGAAGGCGAAACCGCCAAAACGTCAGCTATTGTATCTTAATAAATTCTATGATAACAACCTCATCGAAAACATCGAATTTGAGAAGTATCCACTTTTGTAGATAAATTTTGGCAAAATCTTTGTCACGTTGAACAAACGGGAAATAAGACGTGCTTTCATAACTTCTACCGCTCCTATAGACGACCGTCGTAACGGTTTACCGCCTCATCGTGGCTGGGAGCTGATCCTGGGTGTAGCGCTGCGATGTATAGCGAAGGAGACCGGTGTTTCCATCAGGAAGCCCAGCTAGGAGTAAACGAAATCCAGCATACACCACTGTCCTGGTATAAAACTATTCGCATGGTGGCAAATCTCCCTCTAATTCACAAGTGCGGCGACTGTCCGAGGGGATAACGGCCTGCGGCATAGTTTGACCAAGCTGTCCTCGGGACTGTAGGGCACCACTGTGGCTAAGCCAGCAAACCTCCGGAGAATGAGATTTACGCTGGGGCCCGCACAATCAGTGAAGACGGGCTATCCAAGTATTCAAGCAGGTGTCCTGTGGACGACTGTGCCAACACTATTCAAAATTGTGTCAGTTGTGTTCTGAAGAATGAATTCACGCATCTGCAACAAAAAACGGATTCAAACAACGAAATTTAGGGAGAAACGCGATTTCAGTAACAGAATTCGGGGACCCAGCTTAAAATGCCATGGTTTTTCACTTCTGTTGTTTGTATAACATTAAATCGACGATAGGAAAATATGCATGCGTATACAGAATAATCCATATAGAATATGGAGAACATTCTCTATCTCGCTATTCCCCTTTCGTTCCACCGTCTGTCAACTTCTTCCCCACAGCATGTACATGCTTCACAAATAGCTGGATAGTCCTTTTGATGTCTTTGTATGTAAAGCACCTGAAAACCTGCAAAAACTAATGGCTGACAAGAGCTCTGCAACCTTTTTGCATGTTCACATCTCTTGTAACTGCAATAACATTGCTTGAAAAGAGTCATGACCCCCTACTGTAAGCTCTGCTCACTCCAGATGTTACATCGGAATTGGCATCTGCAAAATCGTCCGTGCTCTCTAGCCTGACTCTATCCGCTTACTCTCCTTGGTTAACACCAACTCGACTAACCTCAACTGAAGCATTCATAGTTGCGCATCATGGAAGTAATGGAGAGATTCATTAATCTTCATGTAATCGTTATATATTGTTAAACTCGTTATATCGTTGTTATTTATATACACAGCTATACGTACTCAAGTTCAGGGTACATCTACCTAAGCATGAGGTAGGTACATATTTCAATAGGCCCGGATCGTAGTGACAAGGAACAAACAACGCGAAATAGCAACTAGCAACACCTGTCCTACCAAGTCGTCATTTCCCCACAAACACTCATTCATTCATTAGCTTCGCCATTTGGTCCAGTGACACTTAACTGCCTTTAATGTGTGCCACCACTCTAACATCAAACGGGTAAAAACTAACAGTAATAATAAGAGTGTGTAAAATTTAACAAAAATTTATTGAACGAAAGTTCTCATTGGTCCAAAAATGACAAGTCATAAAAACGATGGCTTTCATAGAGGTGGCGATATTAGCTTGATAAGTGAAAAAGGAGCAGAAAAGAACTATTTGTGGAATGCAGCATAGAAACGTCATCAATAAATCGATAAGATTGATCATACTCTCAGTACACCGAGTTCATAAACCAAAAGCGGCAAAAGAGAATACAGTGTAGTCAGTAGAATGAGTCTCCAAAATAGAACACTAAAAAAGTAATCGGCAAGACTGATGGTGGATTAGTCGGTCAGCAAAGAGCACCACCACACGACGTGTGACTATGGGACTAGGGAAAGCGACCGATCGATACGGGAGGAGACCATTAGTCCACCCAGTGTCACGGCGGTGTGGGAGTGGAGGAGGATGTCACGTTGCGCGCCACAAGGGAATCCCAAGTCCCAAGCACGGACTGCTCTGCATGCTTTTATACCCACCACCATCGTTCTTAAGTCGATAAAAAGTGATAATCATGGACGCGTTAGCTAATTTTCCGCCTACTTTATAGTGGCACCTAAACACCTTGTTGTTTTTCTTGTTAGTGACATCGATCGCGCCAAGTGGACGTTTTCGTCTTACGAAATAGAATTTTCGAAAATTTGGATAACAGTTACTTTCCGGAGATTGCCATGTATGCGATTTATTATCGGCACTGTCGTTTTCTTTCGCAATGCGAAGCAGCGAAGCGAGTAGCAATCCATGGCCGACACCGATGTGTTAAACTTACTTCGCAATTGCACTGTTTCCAATATAAACATACAGGTTTATATATATATGAGCTGAACGATTGTCATTAATAACCACGGTCTGCTCACAACGACCTCATGGTCTTTTCGTGGTCTCCTGATGGCCATTTTCACATTGATTGGTTAAGGTTATGGTCACTTAGTGTTGGCAGATCGTGCTGCAGTAGTGCGCGCCCCGTTAAGGATTTTTGCGCTGCATTCGTGACCAGATTTTCATTGTTCGCTAAGACTTGAGAGGAGTGCTATTTTTGATCTATCGATGTTTGGTTCGGCATTGGTTTTTTCTGAACGTCTTTGTGTTGTTGATCGGTCTGTCTGTTCGAATCAATCTAACCTTATCAAATGCTGGTTGTGTTTAGCACCATTCCACCAGTGGAATGAAGCAAGTTCAACTGGAGAAAGGAACTAAAGGTACGACACTTACCTCACGTTTCTACCACTTTTTATTCATCTTTTCTCATCATTTTTTTCATATATTGGCTGTTCTTTATTATGTGCATCTGTTGAGTAGCTTTTTCCATTCAGTTTCCCACTTTTAAATTCACATTGTTTTGTGTTAAATAGAGTTCATTTAGAGTCTGGTACGGTGTCGATGAGAGCATCTTTGTCTTGCAACTCAGGTTTGTCGCTGAAACTTGCAGTTTTTTGAAGTTCTTTTGTAAAGTTATCTGCCAAATTCAAGTATTCGATATAGTATAGTTTTTTACGTTCCATTATGTAGTAATTCAGAGTCAGAGGGTGATTTCACAGAAGAAAACGTTGGACTAATCACTAAGACGAAGAAAAAAGGAAAGAATGTGAGTCATTATTATTGTTATGTCTATCACCACATTATTACTACAGTCAAATCATTGTCCGACTCTTGGTAAGTGTTTTTGCTCCAGATTATCCTTGTACTTTGTTCATGTGAATAACATGTTAGACTTATTTTCGACAATATTGTAATAGTATTTCAAAACCAACTTTCCTCTAACCTCAGTATGACTAATAAGTGTGTATTCTTTCTTTGATAAGTCTACACGAGGTTGATATACAATCTCTGTTCGGCTAAGGTTTCAACGGTTTCGTCTTTATCAGAACCGATGATCCGAGTCGATGGTCAGACGAAGACGAAACCGTCGAAACGTTGGCCGAATAAAGATTGTACATCAAGTTAGTGTAAGCTTGTCAATGAAACTGTTGTCCAAAGTCTAATGGATGGCATTTGAACGTTTTTCTGAAGTAATCCACATTTGTTGTGTACGAATTCGAAAATTAGTAGAAAATTTAATCGTACCCTATAGTGGTATTGTTTAGCAATCAATAATATTACTTGGATACTTGGATGGCCCATCTTCACTGGTTGTGTGGGCCCCAGCATAATTTCCATTTTCCGACTAGTTTGATACTAGAACGATGATGAATCCTGGTGTTGGTTTACTGTTAGCTGGGCTTCTTTATGGAAATGCCGGACTTCTTCTCAACTTGGAAGACCCGCTGCTGGAATGAATCCCCCGCTGCACATCGCAACGCGACACCCAGGAGCACCTTTCAGCCACGGTGAGGCGGTAAACCGTTGGGAGGATTCAATAATGTTAGTTCTGAAATACGGTGTTATTAGGCTAAGCGAGATCATCGGTTAGGTTAACTTACTAACTCAACTAATAGGTCATCAACCATATGGGACTAGAATCGGCTGTTCTAACCTTCCTCATTGGAAGTCATGTAAAAAGCGGCTCTGAAGAAGGCGAAACTGCCGAAACGTCAGCTACTGTTGTATTCTATTGTGTGTTTTTCTATGGAAGTCAATGTATTTTGTATAACAACCTCGCGACTGCTGAACAAGAAACAACGCATTCATATTCCAATGCCGAGGTTAATAGAAAGTCGGTCTTAGAAACTGTAACTTAACTTACTCCTGTACAATAACAACTGAAAGTGAGACATTTTTGAACCACATGTTTCAGTTAAAACACATGTAGAGTTGTAAGGAGTTCAATATATGGGGCATGAGTAGTCTTTTGCGCAGCTCTTAGTCGTCATTCGAGTTAAATCGCCTGGAATTTCATTCGTTCACTGCTCCATATTTGCTTATTTTAATCCTATATGTTTTGAGACAAAGTAACTTTATTAACGAGTCTATCACAAGTGCTTATTTTGCAGTTGGAACGAACTCCTTTACTACACCGACCGATGTCAATAGCTGATTCGGCCACTGTGGATTTTGGACGTCGACTGGAACGTGAAAGTGAGGATCATCGTTTTTCCAGTGATGACGATGAGGCAAATACTGGTAAATCATTTGTTGAATTTAGTTTTAAATAATTTCCCTTTCACTTTATTTGCGTCTCATGTTCAATATCATCTTATTAAAGCTTATCAGTTTATCGTTTTGGGTGACTTTTACCTAAAGCCTATTTTGCCCTAAAATCCAGTTACTCATTTTCTCAGGGGAAAAGGAGATTCTACTGGGTGGATGAACGTCACGGCATTCATCGATGTTCAAAAGCAAATAAAATCTTCGACTGTGATAAGGCTAAAAATGGCCGGACATTTCTCCTTGAGAAAGCATGTCATGTTAGGAAGTCTGTCTTAAGGTCTTCTGCTGCAAAATGAAGAAGAATCTTGCAAATATAAAGGTGCATAGGGACAGTTTACATAATCAGTTGTCATCATGAACTCACATTCCGTGAAAGAGGAGTGATGTGATTGTGTTATACATTGACTTGTCTAAACATACTCATGCAAGGATAAAATAAAGAATAAAGCTGTCGGTGTTGATCAATCCTTGAGAAATACGCCATGCATTCGACTTCGTTAAGCATCGTTGGAGGTGATTGAGTACATATCTGGCCTTTACAACGACTCGCGGTGGCCTACCGATGTATCGAGTCAGTTCTGCTATTCTCCTAGACAAGTTTGTTACCAATTTACCAACCCCGAAGGTGTAGAAAGCTTGGTGAGCCTAGGGCGTGAGGATCGGTCTCATGTGTATTGGAGGGCGCCTCGGACCACTGCGCCACAAGCGCTACATACATGGTTATCATCAGTAATTGGTTACTCATTTCACACATCGCATTATCTTTTACTATCAGTTATAACAGAAATATTCACTCTTAGATACGAAAGTGAATTTTTTAAATACCTTTTTTCTGCATTGTTCAGTATCATTTCTTTTGTGCGATCAGAACATTGTGCAGGTGGCGAGCAGTATGGCAGTACAGCGGGTGCTGACTTTAAAGCTGTAGTGGATGAAGCAGTTCGAGCCATACACAACGGTATCTTTCCAGAGCGAATCATGCAAGGATCTAGCGGTTCTTACTTCGTTAAGAACATGCAAGGGGTAATTGATGCTCTCTCTTTTCGTTTTCATTTTTCCTCTATAGAGTATCTAATGTTCTTTAAGCATGCCGTATCTTATTCTTTATACGGATTGTTTCCTTCAGAAAATTATTGGCGTATTCAAGCCAAAGAACGAAGAGCCTTATGGACATTTGAATCCAAAGTGGTTAAAATGGTTTCATAAAATATTTCTGCCCTGTTGTTTCGGTAGAAGCTGCCTTGTTCCAAACCAGGTGGGTTATTTTTATTCCTTATTTTTCACCAGAAATCGGTTGGTAGACATTTTAGTGCAAGGTTGATTCATTTCCGTGCAGGTTTGTGCCTTCAATTTATCTTTTTTTTTCTTAAATTTTTTTTTTGTGAGGACCAGTTTTACGTGTCATCTTATGTTCATTGTATCATTGTTCTTGTTGTTTTACACCATGATCGCTCCCGTTCCACCTTTGTAACATTTATTTGGTTGGTATATACGTATAGCCACGTGTGTTCATTTTAGAAATCTTCCAGTGCTGTGATATTAAATTTCGATGTGATTGTTTACTAATACGCTGTTCGTTTAGTGCATTTTTACATTCAACTTTGAATCAAACGCTTGTCAAGTCGAAATCATCCTCATTGAACAAAGATTAGTTGCCCTTTTGATATAACGACCGCTGTCTGTGAATACCTACGCTTCTTTCTACTTTTTTTTTTGTAACTGTGTATCCAAAGCATGCTCTTCATGAAATTGTTTTGAAATTGTATAGATCTAAACACGTATTTGTTAGGCCCAGAAGTATACCAAAGTGTCAAAATTTGTCGAGTTGAATCATTGAAAATTATTTAAAAAGACTTCGAAATGCTAAATGAGCAATTTTTATTTGCAATAGCTAATTCCAGTCGTTGTTAAGTGTTGAACGTGAAATTGCTTCCATGAGAGTCCTATTACCTTGCCTTTTCATTGCCATTTCGTTCGGATTTTCATTTTCCGTTAAACGATGCCTCATTCGAACTGCGTTTTTAGGAACAGATTTTGACTCGTTGTTAGTCTTCTGTTTCTTTCTCCTTGTATTTTTTTGAATTATTGGAATATTTTCATTTTCCTTCACACTCGTTTTATTGATTATGGATTGCACAGACCCATGACATGTTTGAATACTTGAATAGCGCTTCTTCACGAATTCTTCTGCGGACCCCAGCACACCATCCATTTTTCTAGAACTTTGCTTGTCTGCTGACTTTTCTCCTTAGGGTATCGAGAAGCCCTAGTAGCGGTCTTCTGGATTCGAACCACATGCAGAACCCAGAATTTGTTTGTTGAACGGCTGTCTGAAACGTTGCGGCTAAACTTCTTGTAGAATAGCAACGATTCCAAGCAATCGTTTACTTTTGGTTCGGATTTCGGATTTAAATATGAAGCTTTTTATTAGCTTCCGCAACTCTTCTTGTGAATGAATCGCTTGTTGTATATCGTATTCCACTAGGTGATCGATGCACTCTATCGTTTTCCACTGATGTTGCTATGAGATTTGCTGTGCGAGTAGTTGCTAAAGTTTGTTACCACATTTTTTCCTGGTATGTATTCCTATTTAAGTCGGAGAACTACAAGAGTGCTTTCCTCTGGAATGGAATTTCTCTGGCTGCTCGATGGTGTTCATGATTCTCCCGGCTGCTAATCTCTTTCATTTAAAAAAGATTTTAGGTTTTTGGGATAGAGTTTTATTGAGCAGTCTTTAAACATTCTTTAATCACCATGGATAAAATTATTTTTTTAAAATTTATTATTATGTGATAGGTGAATGTTTCTCTAGTCATTCATGGTTTCTGACGGAGATTATCGTTGGATTCAAAGCAAGGACATTGAGGTATCATAATGGCTGATGTTTTGAACATTGGTTGTATAGTATGTGATGAACTATTCAGCAGAGCTTGTAAAGAAAATTTACAGCGTTCATGGCGTACTATCTTCCATTCCTTAACAAAATTTGTCTACGGTAAATACGCCTTTTTTTACGTTGTTACTCAGATGCCGAAAATAACTACACCAGCAGTGTTGGAAAACATTCTAGAAAGATCAATACTAGATGCATATAATGCAAAATGTGTTTGTTCAGGTTGTTTTAATAGTAGGCGTAAAAAGTGTGAAGGATTCAGCGTATAGAAAATTTTTGTTTACCAAGCCTTCCCAACATTCTGTTAGCGAATGCCTGGATATCATGTTCGATATCGATAAAGAAAGTGATGCAGCATTAGTTTCGTTTTCGTACTCGTTTTAAAGTGTGCTTGTTCTAAATTGTCCAAGTTAGTTGCTTCCTGCTGGGCTGTCATGCAGAGAATGTCGATGGTATTATGATTTACATTATGTTGTATTCATCTTTAATCCTGGTTATATCGTGTGATCTCTTCCTCTCCGTACTTTGTTTCCTTTCCACCTCTTTTTGCTGGAAGGAAAAAATTTTTTCGCGAATTTTAGAGGCAATTGATTACATTTCTGTGGTAGGCGGTTGAGCCTTCCCCTCTCCAGCCATGTCTTCCGTCTCTCCAAAGTCGAAAAGTTAGTGTAAATTGGTGTAAGCAGGATTAAGCCTTGGCTCACTTACTGACTGGACCCCCCATATGGTAGTGTGTTGACCGTGTTCACATTGAATAGTCTAGCAGATCTACAGCTGTGGAAAGAACACAAGAGCATGTCTCCATGGAACAACATGATGACAATTACTTTCGCTAGCATTCTGTAAACTAATGCCTGTGTGCATAGTGGTATGTAAATTGAGTTATTCATTAATTTTCGGTAATCTTATACGGGATAGGAGTGGATAGCACAGTGGTAATGATGTCCGTTATCACGAGCATGGTGATAATTCTATTCCGCTTCGGGCCAACCAAGCCTCTCAACCGTCCGGGGTCGGGAAATTGGTACCGGACTTGTCATTGGGAACGCTCCAGCCCGGCTGTCTAGTCCAGGGACGATTGCTTCACCAGCATTCTGTGACGTTCAAGATGAAATGAAAATTCTCAATCAGCAACCGGAGCCACACGTAAAAGTTGAAAGATCTTCGTGGACAGTAGATGCGAGGAAACGAATCGAATGTGATAAGTGCCTGGGATCGGCACATTAGATGTGAAGAGGGGTCATATAAAATTATAAAATAAAAAAAATAATCTTATGCGGGATTACGTGTGAACCGTTCCATCATAAACTCTATTGTATTCACTTTTTGAATCGACGATTAAAATGAGTTCTGCCATCTAATTTCCATCTAATTTATCTAATCCATCTAATTTAATTATCTAAAATAATCTTTTTCTTCAAGGATATCTACACCATTCATTTGCTGGTGGTACCCGATTATAGCTCTGCGCTTAATTTCTCAACAGTCATCAGCGCGTTAATACGAAGAAAGTCGTCGTTGTTGAATGTCCAGTTCGATCCAATGCTGCTTGTTAGCAGTGTCCGGCACTATAGTAGTGTCCTCTTATATCCTTGCTTCGGAATATTTCGGAAGGTATCACAAAATATAAGTGCTATAATCTTGTGTGTAAGTGAAAATGGAGTTCTGGGCAACACTTGCTAAGCACTTGTTTCCCAACCTATTACTTAAGATGCCAACAATAGTTACTTTTAATATAAAAAATTCCACACTTTGGGAGAGCTTGATAAGCTATTCATGATTAAACCCCGTTGTGACGTCATGTTTATACCCAGCTTCCATGAAATAGTCGTTTTGGTCAGAAGCCTGTATTTCTTCGGTTCAATGACGCTGGCCCGTGCATGATTTTCACATCAGCTTTAAGAATGCCAAGAGCATTAGTGTGCAGTCTTATCCCAGTTTTAACAACTTAGATAACGCCCTTGATTCAGTCAAAAGGAAAGTGTGCTTGGAAGACATGATAATCTTTGCAGCCTACTACAAATGCTTTTTTTAAGTTTTACATTAAATTCAGAATTTTGCTATTCTATAAAATCATAAGAAGACTTTTTTAGCTGTGCAGTAAGAATCAAGCAGCTTAAGGGTAACTGCTTCGGAGACCAGAGCTCAGTAATGGGATTATATCAAAAAACAAAAAGGGTAGATGTGTTGTGTACCAAAGCGATAAGTGCTAGAACCGTCGAAATCCAGGTTCTATATCATGTCAAGCAAAGACGACTCCATGGAAGAGCCTCACTTCACAAATCCGAAAACCGAAAACGAGTTATGAGTTCTTCATGTCGCTCAATCGTGTAGGAACCACTGTTGCATGGGAGAGGAACGATCGGAGACATTGCTAGAGTCCCTTCGAGATATTAGTGATCAGCAGAAGGACAGCTTGTGCAGGTGGTCTACTAAAATTTTGTCTGTAAAAATTGTTTCTATCCCCTATTTTGTTTTCTATCTACATCGTACAACTCTCATAGTAGCTTGGAGATCGTAAGGAATACAGCAGTTATTTGGTGAATTTCCTTTATGATCTTGTAATAAGAAATTTATGTAGGCATAAAGAAGTATGAAAGTCGTGTAAAGACTCTAAGAAGGCTTCTTACGATATTAAATCATCTGCTCATTGTTTGAAGTCAAGGAGAGTGATTGTAGTTACGTTCTATAAAGTTCGCTGAGGTTCACAAGGCTTTCTAAACATTTCTCATCGTAGGAAGTTCACTACTCAATAGTGTTGATAAGTGAGATTTCCTTGCACTGAAGGTGCTATAGACATTCGGTGTTGAGTTTTTCTTGATAAAGACAGGAACAGTGAAACAATAGACGGTTTTATCACAAATCGCATGAAATACAACTTCGATTTGTGCTGTAGTTTTTAAGCATAGCGAGTACAATATTCAGAAACAGAAAACGTGCAATGCAATTTTATTCCGTAGTAAATGACAGTGTTTTACGATTGATAAATAAAAATTAATAAAAGTTAACTGTTTGAAAGCTAGGTATATTTTGATGCGTTAGGAGAGCGACAGTGAGTAATGATTACAGATAGCAGTAGAGTAGCTTCTTGACGTGGGCTAATGATGGTACGGTTTACAGTTCATCTTGGTTGGGTGCTAGCGTGTCATACTTGGAATGTGTTGATGATTGCATAGAGCTCTCGTCACGGTTCAGTGGAATATCTACAATAGAGGGATCCTTTTCGCGGACGGAATCACGTCCAAGTGAACTGTCTCGTCCACCATACACACTTTCACGACCACCGACAGTGTTTCCCCCAACTCCGCCGTAAGCGGAGTCGCGGTCACGCATCGATCCGCCATACAACGAACCTGTTAATGATAGATTATTTTGTTAATCTACAAGTTGAAGAGCTAGGCTGCGAAGAAATCTTCCGACTCTTATCAACTTCAAGCTTTTATTACAACTCATTTTTCTAAGTTGTGTTCCTACCATATTGCTTGCTCTGACCCATTTGTGGGTGGCGTGCATGGCACAGAAGGACTGCTTCGCAACACAATATTACGTGAAGCTTCGTAGTTGTATAATCAGCGTTGACAATTTTAACAACTAACAGGTGTTAAGCGGTTAATGTGTTAAGTGGAGATGCAGTTCTACGCACTTGATATGAATAAAGAAGTAGACTCTCTAGGTGAGTGTTTATATGTACGAGCAACATTTAGATTGGCTTAGGGATCACTATATGGTGATTTAGACGTAATTATTACTTCCATACCAGTGTCATCAGGGCCACGACCGTATGAAGTGTTGGACTCACGGTGGTCAGCTAGTGTTCTGTTATGAGCCGGGGTTGAGGTGCCTAGTGGCGGTGTAAGTGGATTTGACGCGAACGTCGAGCGTGGCATTCCAAATCTGCAAGTCAATTTCGTTGAGATATTCATGACAACTTGCACTGATATCAAGGGACTCGATGCAGAAATAATGGTTCTTTTCAAGTTAACTGGATGAACCACTATCCATCAGTTCCTCTCTAATTGAAATAGAAGCTATTAGGATTTTGTTTTAAAACTGAGTCGTTGCTATTTATTTCATGACAAATTGATAGTCTTCCAGAGACAACAAATCAGAACTTTTTTTCGAGGCTTGTATTTCGATCGCGAAGGCAACTGAGCAAGCTGGATTTCTTCCAACAACATATGGTGCTGTTTCCTAATATGTTAGAGTTTACATTTGCCGCTCTTGCGTTCAAAATGTTCGAAATTTTAAAATTCGTATATTGTCGCGAATCTATCATTCTAGCATGTTTCGATTGACAAATTGTCTTTCCTACCCGACAGAACGGCTACCACCATGTATTATTGCATCCAGATTGTTATCTCCATAAGTTCGAATACCGAGCACATTTCCTCCAAGACGCCCGATATCGTTAACCAATGAACGATCAATAAAATCTCTGGAAATTTCGGAAGTTTTAGCCGAAAGAACTATTTTAATAATGAATTCATCGCTATTTAACCTTCTCCTTCTACGTTCTCCATCGAGTTGGTCACGAAGAATGGCAATCTGGTCTTCAAGTTGCTTAATTCGATTTCTGTGCGTACGTTCACGATTTTCAATCACTTTTTCAATCTGTAAGCAGAAATTTCGAAATCGTCTTGTGATCGGCTAAAGCAAATGACCCTCAGTAGGAAAACAATGTTCTCCGAAATCGTCTGTGATTACAGTTGTATGTCGCAAACCCAAAGATCTGGATCGTCTTGTCAATCATAATGTAGTTATCTCTTTTCGAGTGTCATTTACGTTTTCTTGTTATACTGTATGTTATCTTTTTAGTCGTTATATATTGTTGATATTGTCACCTACCTGGCTTTTTTCTTGTCTCATTCTCTGCAGCTGACGTTCTTGCTCTTCACGCTGTTTGTTTGTCAGTTCGAGAATGCGGTTACCGTTTTCCATCTCAAGTTGTGCGATCTTAAAATATGTTTAGTTTCTGTTTCACCTAGGTCCATTATTTGAAATTCACTGCTGAGCACGACTGTTACCTGTTGCTGTAGTTGTGCGCAATTCTTGTATAGTTCTTTGTTCTCACGTTCCATGGCGTTGAGAGATTTCTCAATAGCTTCGCGCTGTAACGCCGTCTCCCGAATTGCTGCTTCAGTTCGGCGTTTCTCCGATTCAAGCTGAATAAATGCTCAGATTTCTCGCACTATATTTTTTTAAAATACTTTACCATATCGATCTTCTTATGCAGCATGATCTTCTCTTTCTTCCAACCCTCGAGAATTTGTGAGTTGGAGCGTTTTTCGTCTTCAAGTTGTGTAATACGACGCTTTAGCTCCTCTATTTCCTATATGGGCACTTCAGTTATTCGCTTTCAGAAGAAGTTTCATTTTCTCCACATACCTTAACTGCTGCATACTTGCCATTTTTAGCCGCATCCAGTTGCTGACGTAGTTCGTTCTCCGCGCTGCGTTGTTGGTTGAGGCTCTATAATGAAAGGCACTAGGGAATAAAGCAAGTGAAAAATAGAAAATACCTTTTCCATAGACAATATTCTATCTTCAAGACGATTCTTCTCGGAATTCGAGTCTTGTAGTTGCCGTTGAAGCTCAGATAAACGGCTATTAACATCGTGCACGCGTTGTTTGGAGTCGCGCAGTTCACTGCGTAGAGTCAAAAGTTCAGATTCCAGCTGAGTTTTGCGTGAGTTTGTCGTGTTAAAGTCGTTTTGTGTGTTCATTAGCTGATCTTTGAGTACCAGCAATTCATTGCTAACTTTAGCATTTGTCTCATTGTGTTTACGTAGTTCTATCTCGTAAGATTCGGCCTTAGCCAAGTCTCTCTTCAGTTTGTCAGCATCTTCACGCATATCTTGCACTTTGTTCTCGCTAAGACGAAGGGCGGCGTCAAGTTCCTTGATCTTTTCAACGAGAGTCTAAAAGGACGATTCTGTACGTAATGATAAATTGACCCTATAAAGTTGTACCAACACTTTGAATAAGTAAAAGCAATTAAACTACATTTTGAGCAGCGATGCAATTGAAATAAGTAAATGGAAAGCGCAAAAATTGCATTCTTTCTTTTAAAGTGCATTAGCTATACTATCAGCAACCAATTTAGGCTCTAACATAATGTAAATGATTACATACCTGTCTTTCGGTCTCGAAGGAGATGATCTGCATTTCGAGTTTTTGAGTATGGCTATCTTGTTCCCTTATTTTACCTTCAAGCTGGAATCGGTTCGCATCCCAGCTTTCCTCCTTATCTCGTAACGCACGAATGTCTGCATGAGCATTATCCAGATCAGTGCGCAGATTTTTTAGTTGCTCCTAGAACAAAACTATTGTCTTCGGTATAAGACTTCGCATTCTATAGTCGAGAGGTAGTTATGGATTCAGTTGCTCCAATCAAAATAATGAATTTGCAGCCCAAAGGGGATTGAGATTTTCAATTTTGAGACTCATTTTCACTTACGTTAAGGTGTCTGAGTTGAGCTTCTTTACCGCGCGCTTGCAGTTCCGCAGCTACCATTTTCGACTTCATCTGTCGACGCTCCTCATCACGCTGTTTAAGCGCTTCTTCCTGGGAGCAAAGAAGCTGCTTTGCCGACGATAATCTTGCTTCCAAAGCTCTTTTATCTGTAGCGATTTTATTTTTAGATAACTAATCTTGTTGCTGTTCTTAACAGTGGTAGGTAAACTTCCTTTTTTTTAACACATTGTATGCTAAAGTAAATTGCAATGGAAGACAATACTGACCCTCTTCAATGTCATTTAAGCTGTCTTCAATAGTTTTATATCTGGTCTCATGCCTGTTGATAGTCGTGTGCGATTCACTCGTTTTTTTGCGCAGACGATTGAGTGCGTCTCGAAGCTCGTTCTGGATGTGTTACCATTAAGTAAGAATAGTGAGAATTCTCATGATGTATTGATTTGATTACTCGTTCAAGTTCTAGCTTCTCAATCCTTCCAACGAGTTGTTGAAGCGTGTCTTCAAGCTGGGAAATGTTTACAACTTCGTTGATATTAACGGTAGTTGTTCCATTCAGGGTTGTAGTTACACGACCTCCTACTGGAATGGAAATAGTCGTGTCTGGAATAGAATTTTTGATCGTTTTAAAGGTGCTCACCTCCAGTATGTGCACCAGTGTAATCAATACCGACAGGGAACGGTACAGAACGTGGATATTGTACATCTATAGGAGCACCGGCATCCCGTGGAATGTCCACCTCATGACCATCGATGGCACCACGTGACTCTCCATCAGTCACATCATGGAAACGATTTAGGTTGATGACGCGTGTAGCAGAAGCCTATATTTGTGAACTAGATTTAGACAACATGTCAGTATAGGTTTAAGGTTAAACTAACTTGGAATCGCCGAAGAGCATCTGCCAATGCATCTCTTTCGGAATCTGCATTAACAAAATCCTGTTGTAGAGCTATTAGACGTTGCTCAGTGCCTTCTAATCTTGACTGAAGATCGCTGAGCTCGTATTTACGACTTTCTGAGTAGATATTTATCAGTTTATGGCCATTATATATTCTCAGTGAAACCATACCAAGTTCTTGAAGGGCATTCAGTCTGCCATCTTCAGAGACTCTATGTGCGTGTGCAAGGTCATCAAGAGTTGACTGGTATTCGTCAGTCTTCCTCTGCATTTGTTCAGCTCCGAATTTAAGTTCTTGTTGAAGTTTAGCGAGTTCGTTTCTGAGAGCCGTGCGCTCACTGTCGGCGGAAATTAGCTGAATAAGTTTTATAAAATGGCTCTCTGTCTCCTACATTTTTCTATAACTTTTTCTGTCCTCTGTGTTACTTAGGTCCTTAGCAAATGTGCCCCAAGGAGTTTGCTAGATTTTTTGGCCCACTTGAGTTTATTAAAACACGCTATCTAAATATGACAAGTGGAAATTTTCAGCATTAACTCTCAGTAATTCCTTAGTCACCTTATCAGATGTCTCTTGCAATTCCTGGAGCAACTTCTGCAGCTTGGAATCGAATTGCTGTGAAAGTTGTTGAAGGTGATCTGCCTGTTTAGTCTTATCTCTGTAGGCATTCTGGAGGCGTTCGCGCTATAAGGTTCAATGTTTAATTTTCAGAAGATAATTGTACCCGTTAAATCTTGTATGGACTTCTGTTTTCATGTGGACGAGGCTATTTTTCATTTCCTTTAGTGCGTCTTCTGCCACTTTCAGGCGATTTTTGAGACGGTTAGAATCTGATTCCAAATTCGCGTTGGCGTTCTTAAGCACGTCGTTCTGCCTTTGTGCTGTGTCCAGTTCACTTCTCCACTTATTGCTATCAGTTTGGAGCTGAGCGTATAGCTCCTCAAGAGATCGCAATCTGAAATTTATTAATGTTAAAGGCAGAGTTAAATTTTGATTCTTGTCTTACCTGTTGGCAGTGCTCTCGAGATCTGATTCCTTTTGAATGAGATTCGACTTAGTGTCTGTTAGTTCCTCATCGAAGCGACGAACTTGTGTTGTTACTGGAATCATCTCTTCATTTTCTCAGTAATGTATGTAGCTGTGAGTAATTAGTTCTTTGAATTTCAGCATATGCTAATTCTTGTATGTAGGCTGATATCGTGTATAAGCAAAACGCGGCAATAAGTGATATGCTATCTTTGAGCAGTTTCATATAGTACGTGCGTTGGACGTTTCCAAAGGAAGAAGTTCTTATAAAAAACACTTACAGTCGCGAATCTTAGCGGTGCTGTCATTAATAGTTTTATTAAGATGTTCAATGCGGTCATTAGCAGCTTGAAGTTGAGCCTTCAGACCCGTGTTTGTGGTCTCAAGAGCTTTAGCTTCGGAACGCACTTGATACGCGTCTGTCTTCCACTTCTGTACTTCCTGAACATCATCAACGGATTAAAGAGTCGTGGTTCATATAGTACTCTCACTGATAATCGTTATGTTCACCTTATCCATTTCGTTGCGAAGATCTTCCATATCGTCACGCATTTTTAGATTCTGATTATTTAAAGAGACAATCTTCGCTTCGCTATCTTTTAATTCGCGTTCTAGATCGTTTTCTCTGAAATTTTTCTCAGAACTTATTAGGTAACTATTCAGGTATAAGTATTCTTTTCCACCTGTTTCTCCTGCATTTGCTGATTACCATATGCTAATAAATAGTAGTGTGTCTGACTCAAAGACTATTACTTCTTGCTTAATTATTACCTGTTCATGGCATCTGCGAGCTGTTTTTCTAAGTTGCGAATTTTTTCGCGAAGGTCTTCTTCTACGACTTTGAGATTTTCAACAGCCTGAAAATTGTTTCTGGATGGAATAAAAGTTATCTCAGTATACTTGGAACTGGAAATTTACCTTCGCATACTGCTCCTTCTCTTCATCGAGGTCGCTGAGATGCTTGTCATGAAGTGCATTGATCTCTGACCGAAGTTTCTCGATTTCAACGGCATGTTTGCGTTTTAACTCGAACATGTCATTCTCTTGGCGTTCGTTCCCGCGTCCGGTTTGGGCCAGCTCGTCCTCTAGTTCGCGAATCCGACGATCAAGATTGTCCTGCATACGATTATGCTCAATATTCAAACCGAATTATTCAGAGATGTTACAATTATGTTAGAAATTGAAAAGAAAACATAAACGGGTCTTATATTGCAAACACTTGCACCTTGCTTCTCATCTACCTTTCTAGGCCAGTCATCTTCACCTTTTCATTTTCGAGCTTCTCCAATTGCATCCTCCACTTGTCGTTAATTTCCTTAATGCGTAAGTCTGAGAGAAGATCATCGTGGTATCGATCTATTGTTCGATCAATGACGGTGCGATCAGTTTCAGACGAGTCTGTGATAAATAAATGCTGATCAAATATATAGCTAGCAATTTCAATTTAACGTGTTATTGATGGTGGCACATTCTCGATTAAATAATCAACCGATCATCCATAAGTGATAAATACCGTGTACATTCAAAAGTAAGCATTTACCCGGTATTGTGATTTCATCACCTTCCGTCGGTTCTCCTTGGGCTCGATCTCGTCCCGTTTTAATGACGGTCGTGGTAGTCCTTGTTTTTCTGCTATCCTATTATTTAGTTATTTTTGTGTTGTTTCATATTATTGTGCATATATCTATATCTATACACATACGCATACATATATGTATATGTATGTATATACGTATGTTTATATCATTATATGAAGAAAATGCTACCTTTACTCCTTTAATTCTATCCCTCAAGTCCCGAATTTCTTGTTCAAGTGTTTTAATCTTATCTGAAAGCAATACTGTTTTTTTTTTGTTATACCTAATATCACGGTTTTCAGACAGTTCTTTTTGTGTAATATTCCGGGAGTACCAGTGAGTTGTTGGATCTCATGCTTGCTGTCGTCCAGCTCCTTCACCAATAAGTTTGCTCTGTTAAGTTGCTGATTGTGTGCGTCACGAGCCCGCTCTTCCTTGACTTCAAGCGTTTTGTTCTCGTTGCGAAGTTTCTCAAGCTCTTGCTCCAGCTTTCGAATAGTTTCTTTTAAGGATTGAATATCGGTATCAGCTTTATGCTTTTGGCTGAAAAAACGATATTTAGAAGAGTAATACGACCTCTTGGGTGCACATGTGATCATCTACGTACTTCATAATCTCCTGCTTTTCTTTTTGTAAGCGCTGATTAAGGTCGTTCAAGTTTTCACATTCGCTATTTCTTGATCGAATCTCATTCTCAAGTTGGGTAATCTTGCCTTGCAAGTTTTTAATGGTGGTGTCAAACTCGTCGTTATGACGTCGCAAAAGCATCACCTGAAAGTAGCGTTGTTTCTCTGATTTTCTGTTCTGTTTCTGTTTTTCTTTCGTTGTTTAACTTTAACCAAAGGGCTGTGAGTTGCTCACCTGCCTATCATAGTCGTCAATGGTCTGCTTCAGTTTTTCAATTTCATCGTTGAAGCGCCCCTCATTTTTGTTCAAATCTTCTATTGTTTTTTTATCCGTTTCATACTTATGACGGATATCAAACAATTGGCGCGAAAGTTCGTCTTTCTGCTTCCTGTTAATTCGTCGTTTTTAAAGACAAAATTTGTTGCATTTAAGATGACGTCACCTACTGGTAGTCATCGCGTTGTCCTTTGAGTTCCTTGAGTTGTTGCTCAGCTAGGTGAACACTTTTCAGTGCATTGTCGAGGTCACCGGTCACCCTATCGTGATCTGTAGTCAATGAGTCGTTACGACCACGCTGATCATCAAGGTCTCTTTGGATATTTCTGCGGATTTCCTCGATATATTTGATCTGTGAGTCCTGAAAAGCAATAATAATAGGTTTTTGTTCTCGTCGAGTCGTAAGGGAGCGACGTACCTTTTCCTCCAGTCTACGTAATGCGTTGTTGTATTCGTTTTCCATATCGCGAAATCTGTCTTTGAGTGGAGCCACTTCCGACTTGAGTTTATTATTTTCTCGGAGCAGGTTCTCGATACGCTTGTTAAGGTCATTAATCCTGAAATTGCAGAGGGATTCTCTTGTTAAATTTTATGATGGACATATCTTCTAGAACAGTTATAGAATTGAGTAGTTAAATATTATCTATAGTGTTAATAAGACTACCAACTAAGCTTTTTCAATGTACTGGTTCCGTCGTCTACTTCTTTAATTTCTATCTTACGTTCTTTGACTAAGGTATATAGAGCTGTGGTGAGAGATCTATTTATTATCAAAGTTCTCCCATATGTTCCTTGAAGATGTTCACACTGCACCTGTTTTTATGGTCTTCAACTATGCTGGTCGTCTGCTCATCCAGTTCGTCTCTGATCTTCTGCGCGTCTTCTATAGTTGATTTTTGATAAGATCTAAATATATTAGATTCATTTACCTGATATGTAAAGAGGTAAACCTCCGCACATTGTCAAATTTTCGTTGACTTACGCCTGAACTTTCGCGAGTTCTTCTTCGAGAAATTTCCTAGCCTTATCCGTCGCTTGTCGTTCGGATTCCGAAGCACGAAGCTTATCTTCAATTCGACGTAGGTTCCTTTCCAATTCATCGATTTGCTTGTGTCTGTAAGACAATGGTAGTGAACATTGCGCCTTTAATACTTCGTAAAATTTTGGTTGTTGAACCATTCTTACTGGTTGCTAATTTCTCGTTTAGCATCTGCAAGCTGTTTTTCGAGACGTCGGCGTGTGTCGTCAGCGGTCTCGAACTTCCTCATGAACTCTTTCACCTAAGTGAATTTTCTTCTAAGTTTAGAATATCAATCCACCGTAGTTGTTTCGGGAATACTCTACAGAGGTTGATGAACTTATTTCTTAAATGTACATTTCAATTTGTAATTGTTTTTTAATGTCTCCCACTATTAACTGCTTTTTTTGCGCCTACTGGACTAGCAAAACTGAAAATCGTCGTTACGTAAAGACATGTTTACAAGAGCATGCGAGGTCAGTTTTTTTTTTTTTAAGGAACATGAATCTAGTAATTTTCCGCCCAAGCTGAACTTACTTATTGACTTTACTCATTTTTCTTAATTCAAAAGCAATTTAGTTCATCTCATTAGTGGATAGTAGCTTCTTATCTCCGGTAATCTGAAGGCATGTAGGGCTCTAGTAACATACTTGACTCTCGGAAATCTTGAGTTTCCTTTCGAGCTGCTGAATGTCGTTATCCTTGCTGCGTAGCGCATTCCGCACTGAGCGGAGAGCTTCTGACGGCGGTAGCGGTGACTTGCCTAAATGTGTAATATTGTTCATGAATTTCTTTTCTCAATTAACTCTTCGATCATTCTGCATATTTCTCCGGTATTGCACGCTGTGTGCTTTCCTCTTTGTTACTCGTCGCTTCCATTCATATGAAATGACACTTAGTGACTGGAATAGGTGACTATAGATCGGACTTCCCAGTTCATTTTCTACACCTATGAAAGATGAGTAAGAGAAAAATGTGGTAAAAAGTTTACGTTTAACGTTTTACGAAAAGGTGTCTTGTAACCAGGTCATCTGAAGTGCTACTGTGAAATCCTATGCTTTACGTTGTAAGTTCGAATGAAAAGATGGATATCAGTTGAGGAATGATGACAATGTTCCATAATACGATGACAAACTGTTTACCAGGCGACAAGGATCGTGTACGCTTCTGATTTCCACTCGTCAATCGATCGGCGTCCTGACTAATTTCATGCATTTTTCTCAACGCATTAATGCTGTCGTTCAGCTTTTCCTTGACACGACGCAACTCTGCTTCCAAATCGGCGATTTTTCTCTGACTTTCGTCTCCTTTCGATTCAAGCTCAATGTTGCGTTCGATAGATTCCTCATATCTGTAAAAAGTACTTGTATACACTTTTATATCATGTTGCCATAACTCTGCTTAGATAAAAATTTATTTTGTGGCTTCAGTAATCCATTCTAACTTACTTTAGCATCAGTTCTTTCTGTAGTTCGGCGTCCCCTTCACTGCCCCTAGTGCCACGAATGAGTTTCAGCTCATCGATGAGTGAACGATCCCCTGCAGCATTTCCAGTTCTATCGCGGTACCGCTTAACGGCTTCGATTATTGTGCTGTCATAAGTTGCCGTATGACTTCCTTCTTTGAGAAGATCGGTAAGAAGTGCTGCAAGTGAAGGCCCATTTGGGCTAGTCGCTTGCTGAAAGTCAAATTTTCTTCTATTTAGGTTATAATTATCTCTTTAATTTTGCCTCACATCTCCACCAATACTGATGTTTCGGGTGATGTTGGATACGCTTCTGATCACTCTACTGAATTCGTTTCGTTGCGTTTCCAGATCACGTTCTGTCTGTTCCTTAAGCTCAGCAAACTGCTTGCGAACTCTTTGCAGCTCTGTCCACATGTCCAACATTTTCTTCTGTTCATCGCTGAGATACTGCGCCAAGTTCTAAGATTCGAAGATTTAAGTATTAATCCCTCATTACCTTAATGAAAAGAGTTCAGTTCTGAATTTACGCACTCTTTCTCTGTTCACGAATGTTCGCTCCTTGTCGCGATATTCTCGATCACAGCGATCAAATTCGCGGCGAAGTCTCTCATTCTCATCTTCCAGACGCTCCCTAGCAATTTTCTCATTTTCCCACTGTATACGGTATTCATCGGCACTGAAATATGTGGTGTTTTATTCCGAAATATGGCTCTATAATAAATCGAAATTGTGACAGCAGTCTACCGTCTGCGCTCCTCATCGAGTCTAGCGATCATCTCATAATTAGCATTCGGATCACCAGCGACCACTATATTCATATTCGTTCTTCCTCCTCTAGTACGAGATGGACTCCACATTTCAATGTCACGGCTAAAGCATTAAGAGCTTTGGATTAACATTGCGGAATTTTATTGTTGGCAGAGAATAAGAGCTCACAAACTGTTAGTGGTATCTTGAAACATGTTTGAATCAAGGATAGTGAATCCGCTATCGTCAGCTTGTCGTTTTCGCGCACTCACCATCTTACCTTCCAGTTCCGCGATGTGTTTCCTGTATTCATGCACCTGTAAAGAATACGTATCGCTTTGTGATTATTTTAGCGTGCACAAGGCAGTGGTCAAGAAAATGTATTTACGTGGCAAACCGATATATTAGGCAGCAGTTATACATAAACGGATATTCTAGTGGGTAGGGTCCTTCATCGTTACCTTCCTGAAGTAAGGAAACACCATTTGATAACTGACGCGTAGCAGAGGCAGAAACCTTAGGGTGCACACTCGAGTTATTTGATGGTTCTCAGGATTGTGGGTGATATGAGTGACTATAATAGGAACTTCCATGAAAGTGAGGAGTGTTTCTGAACACCTGTAACCGTTAGGAGTACCACCACCTTTTAAACAAAATACAAGTCTTTATTTGGTTGTTACATCTGTGTTGCCGTTTTGCCTGACTATTTTATCTTTCTTTGAGTACGATACCTTATTCTGAAGAGCTGCCATCATTTCGCTGTACTCTTTCTGCTGTTCGACATTGTTATCTATACGTTGACGGACTTTGTTGAGATCCTCTTGTGTACGATCTAAGCGTGTGACTGCTGCACCACGATCGAAATCGAGAAGATCGTCTTCGAATGATGAAGTATGGTGATAGTTATTCTCACCTGATGTATCCCTGAAGAGGTCATACTTCAAAATAGCGTACATCTTGTCGCTTAACTTTAAATTAAGACACTTAATCAGTTCAGTTCAGTTTAAGATCAATGGTTTTCTGCAACCATCACCGAAAACTTTTTCGCATTCTAGCGTTTCTACTTAACAGCTCTTTAATATCTTAACGCTTTCTGCCCCAGAATCTCAATTCTATATTTTTACACTGTTGGGCGTTACGCCACGCAGATTTGGCATTTTTATCGACTCTAGTTTTTTATCTACAAGATGAAAGTCATAAACATTTTCTGGAATGGACAATTTCTGTCCCAAAAAAGTGGAGGCCATTTCGTGCTCCTTCCTCCCACTTTCTGCCGTTTGCGTTCGTCGCGACGAAAACAACTGTGCACCGTGGCATTGATTTATCCTATTCGCAGACACCACTACGAGTAGTATGCTTTTCAATGACAACAGAGATAAAACAGACATCAATTCACGTGCACCGCAAAACGGCGGACACCCCGCTAGTTCGTTCGGTTCTTGTTGCCCAATGCAAGAGGAGAGAGAGAGTGAACAAGAGTGAAGAAGAGAATGAGTGGAAGAGTAAAGGACGTAGGCCGTGAGGCAGGGTGTGCATATGCACACGAAAACGACTCACCAATAGAATTCACCATAATTGGAACGCGAACCCGGACTTTCGGGAATTAGGTCCTTAATAGTATCGCTTGAAGGTATATGAATCGTGCTTCCAGCGTCTATGCTGCTTCTTGTTTCATCGTGGTCGTCCATTCTCGACCGCCCTGTAATATACTCTAATTTAGCAGGTTTAGAAGCAAAAAGCTCAATGTTGAAGAGAATAATGTCAGTGTTTGTATTTCAAAATTTCCTAAAACGCTTGTTTAGGAGAAACGACACGACGCGCAAGTAAAGCATTACATGCTTATGTTTTTCAGTTTTAGACATGATGGAGCACGCAGTTCATTGTCACCTTTTCGATTGTCTGCTTCGCAATGTTGTCGTTGTCGTCGTTGCTGCTCAAATACGTGCTCAGTTTCAGATGGTGTAAGGGGACGCACTGATACTCTATTAGAAATGTGCGTCCACTTTCCCGGGACAATGTCTTCCACTCGTGTCACCAGTGAACTGGATTGACTGGGTGATGAACTGGTTGGTGCGACGGGTGAGCAGCGATGAGACTGTGATGAGTAATCGCATTGGACGTCGTCCGATGTTATGCTATCAGACACAATTAACTTTCCTTTCAAGTAACTGCCACTAGTGCTGCAACTGAAGATCATCAAACGAGCACATCAGCATGCTGCAAGAAACGTCGTAACGATATGCTTGTGATCCACATCTCTTGAGTATTTGATGCGTTTGGCATACGGCGCTCTATGCAATGGTTTAAAAATGATGAAAAAAGATGCTAACGCATCAACAATGAGCAGTTTGATGTGTGTTTTAGGATATTCGCAGCATATGAATTGTGCCAGCACAAGTGTATGGTCTCAGTAGTGCTCAGCAAGGTGTTATTAAATGAATGCCAACAATGCTGAGAGAAGCTGCGTCAGCCTGGTTTTTCAACAATGATGACCTGTTTCCACTAATATGCAGAAGGCATTGGTATTCAAACGTTGGCCCTCATTCAGTGGATGGCGTTGTATTGATTCAAGTCACAATTCTGCCTACTAATTTGAAATTACAACGAAATGAAGTGAACATAGTAGTTATTAATTAAATAGCAAAAAGATTAATTGCAACGGAAGTCACGCGAGAAAAACGCGAGCTATCATTCGGAAGTTATGTGGTATGTATGTTTCATTCAAGACAAGAGGTAGCCCAGTTCGCTCAAATCGGAGTAGGAGAAAAACAGGAGCAAGTAGAAACGAAGTGGGAAAGTGCATAGATGGAGTGCTGCACGTATGTACGAGAGGGAGAGAGAGACGCAGAGGGAGCAAAACAACAATATTTATTTACTAGCAGCTAGTTCGCTGACAGTCGATGCAACTAATGCTTATAGCTGCAGAGTACGTGGTTTGGTTACTAAGCAACAATTGTGCATCCTTGCAAAGAACAGTCAGCCAGCCACTGCATTTCTCACTCACTCTCACTTGTTCTCTTCCACACAGTTGCATGCCATCCTGATCATTATGTAGTCGAATAATAACTTATGTTTTCGATTTCATTGCGATGGAAAAATATGTTTTCACGCAGATTTCGCCAGTCGATATGATGGCGAACAAGTAGTACCTAATGTTTTGTGCCGTTGTCACCAGCAGTGGACGTAATAACTAACAACACAAATCGATATGATTTGCGTTATTTTTAATACAAAAGTGTATAAGATGTGGAGTTGTAGGGGCGTCGTGTGTCATGAAGACGGTGTTTCACCAAGGCCGAAGTTGACACGAGGGAGGGCCCGCTGTCCGCCCGAGGGCATCGATTTACGCGGCAGCACAACGTTGATCCATTAATGACGAGCGACTGTCACTTGGTATCATGACACTAATACAATTCCCGGATTAAACACTACGCCCTTTGGTTGCTCATTTAACAAAAGTTACCGAAAATCGGAACTAGTGCAAAGAAATAAGAATAGTTGTTGTATTTACAGCGCAATTGTAGTACTCATCTCTATACTGGGGTTTTTATCAGATAGTGCTGTGACGACTAACATCGAAAAACTTTCTGTTAACATAGGCAATGACGCTATGATTGGTACATAGCTTTTAACGTGTGAAAATTAACGATAAGCATGAAGAAGTGACTTTTCTCGACCTAAAGAAAAAACGTCTCTATTAATTATTTTATAGAAGTGTTCGATTTTAGCGTCACTTAGTTCTGACACCTGTTATTTTAGTATCGAGGTTTTTAAGATCATGAATGTGAATTGTAGACCCAACAGATACGTACTAGCAGCATCACAGGCACGAGGTACACAAAATTGGTAATGTTTTTCCCTTCTTATAATATCACTAACTGGATGCCTTTTGTGGTTGATTGCTGGGCGTGAGAATGACCAAAACAGCAAACAACTACTTGATTTACGGCTCTTCATAGTGACAGTCATAAAGGTGTTAAGCATTTTCAAAGTGTACGTAGACATTTGATCTGTTTACTTCCACTTCGAAATTGTGGTTTTAGAACGAACGAAAAATGCTAAAAGTTAAATCAATGAATTATACATCTATTATCTTTCTATTTAAGCAGAGCAATAATGGGAGAATGATGAGTTTGGATGACTTTTAAGCCTTGTTTAAATGCTTGCTTAATGTCCCTAAACACAAAATGACTTAGTGGCCACATGACCGCAACTCTACTGGGTACTTTTGAAGACCATCAATACGCTTTCGTCGGTGTAGTGAAACTCATGCTAATGAAAGAATTCCAGTGGAGACTGCTTTAGCAATGATGTTATTGATCATATCGGCCACTGGTCGGCCGGTGACAAGATTTTGTGATTTTTTGCTCAAACAAATCGAGAAGTAATAGAATGAAAGGTTTCATTCTGGCTGTTGTTTCGAAAACAATGATTTCGCTTGTAAAACAAGCTGATCCCAGCAGCATGGTTGTTATGGTATAAAAGCGCGAGGAAGTTGGTAGTTTTATGAGAACTGTGAGGCCATCAATTAATTTTTTGCTTAGTGGACTTCGAAGATAATAGGCTGTAAAAGCTATTATAGACGAGGAGAAGTCATTACGTTGATGGACATTGCAGTGAACAGATGAAAAACTGCATAATATAACCAGTTCGCCGACATGGTTTCGTTACCGTTCATGTGTTTCGTACGGAGAACATTATTATCGCGACACATTAGATAAAAACCAAGCCGTAGAGGTGGTAAAAATCGTAGATTAGATATGAGAGTATGCATGGTTGATGAGGATATTGCGTTGTGGTTAAAAGCGACAGTTGCGACAAGCGAATTCAATACCGGTTTCTGGAAGGCTGCAGGGACAATTACGTGGGAGGCACACGGCGTGCATTTACAGAGAGCAGATTGTGGTGTGGCCGCTCTGAATTCAACGGCTGAATTCTGGTCAATGCTCGACACAGTGTAGCGGTTGAAGTAGAATGAGATGAGATGAATGGAGGTATGACGTAGCAATCTTGTGACGTTATGGACTAAAGGAAAGATTGCATATTAGTCGTTTTGTTCACTACGTATCGATTTACCATGAAAGTCGACATGCGATGCAGTGCTGTGCGCTCCCTCCCCCTCAACACACAACAAGGAGGCGGGTCGGTTTGGGAAGACAGCTGTGTCGTTACCGAGTTAGAAATTTCTGCCTGTTTCGTCACCTTTCGCTCGAACACTATCTTTCTTATGTTACGTTATTTTTTTTTGCCATACTGTGATAAAAAGTGTGTTTAGCAGGTTCTCATCACGAAAGGCTTCAATCGGACGCCACGGAAATGAATCAACCTTGCACTTATTTTGATTTGTGAAATAGGAAGAAATGTGTGGTGTTTGTGGGATATTCAATTGATTTGTTAATTGCTGTTTGCAGGGTTATCTATCGGAAGCTGGTGCATCATTGGTTGACAAAAAACTTGGTCTTAATATCGTACCTACCACGGGATTGGTTGAATTAGCAGCACCTACGTTTTACTATGGTAGAGTTGACCGAGCAAAAGCCAGAGCTAAAGAACGCATCCAGTCCAGATATCCTGATCTGGGACGACGATTCCACAGAATAGGTCTTCCACCGAAGGTCAGTTTTGTTCTCTTCTGCTTTGTCGAGTTGAAATGTTTTCCGTAACATATAATATATCGTAACGAAGCTTCAGCGTAATCCTTAATATTATAAATGCGCTGAAACCTTGCTAAGTTCTCTAGCCTGATCACAATCGTCACAGTTGTCGTAATTTGTTCTACTCTTCGTTTTTGTATTAGAATGAGCCCTTTTACCGTAATTGATTATCCTGATGAGTAAAGAACGTCGCTGGATATAGTACTGTACTTGTTCGAAATGTTGTGGTTATGTGAAAGTGAATAGCATGAGGTTTTCGGGCTAAAATGGAACGAAGTCGTCTCTTCGATTCACTGACGCCGTCTGAGTTGTGGGTGAGTGATGAAAAAAGCGTTGGAATGCTTTTCTTGGGCCGCCTTTATACATGGACACCGTCCATAGAGGTGTTTCCAACATTTTTAATTACCTAGGCAAGGACATGGTTTGGGTAGAAGAACTAGTTCTCAAGTTCCACTGAAAAAGAAACTCCCGAGAGCTTTTTTTGTGGAATAACACTTTACTATCGCATTGATTGCATTAAGCATCTTCAAATCGCCTGCGTGCTAACCTGATTTCGTTGCAGTCAGTAATACCTTTATTGCATTTAATAAGCTTACAACAACATAGTGTATCTGTGGGACATCTGGCGGCTTCGCTCATGGAGTTGATGAAGACTTATTACGATGGAAAGCAAACCAGTGATCAACCAGAGGGGCAATGAAATATCTGGAGTGTCACTAGTATTGATCACATGTCAACTGATGAAATTTCATGTCATTTGATAAGATGTTGCATCGAAAGAGAAAGACAAATAATAAACGAAAAATGTTATACTAGCAATCTGCTTAGGAAACAACATTTGGAGATAAAAATTTTTAGAAAGGAAGTTTTCAACTGTTTGTTACTGGCTACCAAGATGCTGCACATTGGTTTCGCATTTGGGAAACATATCCCGAACAAATGCCGCCGCCAGTCACTCAAAGAGAGTTTCAAATCCTCTTCGAAAAAATTGTCGTTCTTGACTATGTCATCAGAAATACTGGTTAGTGATCCACGCGAGAGGTTAACTGTAGTCACACCATAGAAGAAAGTGTGAAGTTTTCAGATCGTGGCAATGACAATTGGCTAATTAAGTATGAACAAGCAGATTTGGTTGAAATACCAGTTGGCACAAACGAATCAAAGGCAGCAGAAATGGAAGCGCAGGTTTTTAGTTCGTGGAAGTTTAATAATAGTGTAATTTGAAATATCAGATAAGCTCGAGAATAACTTGTAATGATTGAAGAAAAAGGTAGTTATGTTTTGAAAAGAAGAAGAGCGTAGTTTTCAGCCACCTGATGAAGGCCAACTGATCGATTTGGCCGAAGGAAACACGCGAACTTGCGGACCAGAAGGTGGGATTTGTTCGGTACATTGTTGATCCATTATTTTCGTAGTAGTTGTCTTCGAATGAGCCGCTTCTGAATGAAGCGGCCACTCGTCGATTTTTTCGTCACGTTGCGCGAACATGGAGAAGACCACTGGACGAGAAGCGTGCTGTCGCGTTTATGTTTCGTTTCGTTCGAAATCAGTCCGGGACAAAAAGTGTCTAACTGTCGAGAACATTACTAGCGTGCACTGTTTTATCTCTCTCACCCATGTTATGCAATGAATAATCTAATGCATTATCGAATAGTAAACACCATGTTGCCACCAACACCACCGTGACCGTTTTGCAGTACTAACAGACATATCGTACCATGTTTTATGATACCAGTGTAGTATTAATTATTTCTAATTCCAAATATCAAATGAAAGTTACTCATCGATCAACTTTTACTTTTTAGAACGCCAGCCGCGTATTGCATTAAAACATGCGGTGAGAGCGAAGTCCCATTTTCCTGTCAATACTGGTGATGAAAATCTTGAATGGTTTCTTAAATCATCGTGTTCAGAACAAGCGCGGGAGCAGCAAACAAGAACTGCATATGAACCAGCACCTGCTGAAGTTGAGTGGGCCGATGTTACTGTGCCGAAAATAGCTATTGCAGCTATCGATAATGGATTAGCGTTTCCATTCAAGCATCCAGATGAATGGCGAAATTGTGAGTTCCTTCACGCTTCACGTTTATCAAATCGCTGCATGTTTTATGGTGATATTTTTTGGTATGGAATATAGTTGAGTTTATCTAGACCTCCGTTATCAGCCAAGCACTATTGTTGAGGCAATTTTTTTCTACGTTATATCACGGTGGTTTATCTATTTCAACCTGAAAATCAAGTGGCTAGCTGTTTGCACACTCTAGTCAAAGTGTACGGTGGTTATCATTAGGAGATACACTTAATGCCAATGCCGATTCGTCAAATTGAGAATATTATTGAGAGGAGTTCATAACGTGCTATGAAGAAAACGGGAACATTATTACCGATAAAAATGGCTAGGTTTTGCGGCAAAGAGCGATTGGTTGCTGGTAAAATCGGTATCGTTCGCCAGAGCGATGAGGTTGATAGGAAAGTCTCATAACATTCTAAGCAGTTTTTTTAATTTGAAATGTTATGCGGTTTTTGAGAATCATAGTCACAGAGAACAAAGCTTCCTTAGATTCATAACATTCTTCACTTGTCTGAAGTGTAGACCTGCGTATGGCCAACCGTGCTTGTCTTGAACATTAGTTCACGCTGGTTATGCATCTAACATGCAACGGCGAGAAGTAAATGGATCTTCGAATCGTTGCCAAAATTAACGTTGCGCGAATCTGACCACTTTCTAGATGACAGTTACAAGACAATGAAACGTGTGGAGAGAGTTCTTGGATTCTGAGTGTATGTGATTATAGGTAATCTAAGTGTCTAAGAAAAGGAGTGCTATTTTTATTACTGTAAGAACTCGGCATACAATATATTCATTATCTCTTTCACAAGTGCCTAACTCGATTGAAATTTTTCATTGCTTTTAATCGAAAATATTTTTTTTTCGTATGAGAGGATTTTGCGCTGAGTCATAAAAAAAAAGTTTCGAATGTTATCGTGTGGGTAGCGAACTTCCTCGCGTTCGTTATGTTTTTGTTGTTCAACATCGGCTAGGAAATGGAGCGAATTGTGGCAGGCAATTGCAATCGTTGTGCTATTGATCTGAGGAAGTTTGTAACAGTTCATTGTTTCTTCCAGTAACTTAGCGAACATTTCCTCATGTACGTCCGCTCTCTAAGTAGTACAAACTGATGTTGTGTACCATTCATATGCAGAGCTCAACCTTTATCTCTACCTACGTGGCCCAAAAACTGCGAACTTCGTAGGGAGGGCAGGGTAATTTTTTTGGGTCACTGAGAAGCTATGGTTTTCAATTGGGCGAAATTTGTCAGTTCTCAAAATTGTGTGCTAACTGGTAAGTTATTATCCATCGGCTAAAGTCAAGGATCACTGAAAGTTTCAGTGAGAGATCGCACGGGGTTCGCTGAAAGTCAGCTCATTTTCTGATTCACTGTGCAACATCTAGTAAAGTATCTCCGAACTGAATGCGAATGCGTTTGAATTGTTGGAATGACAAATGAATTGAATGACAGCGTACAGAAATTTGTATGAATGAAACAACGAATGAATAACAAGCGTCACTTCTAGTTAATGTAAACATGTGGATTCCACCTTGTTTACTCCACCCGAGGACAGTTCTAGAAAATGTTCGCTTATCGCAATAAATAAATTAGCTTTTAGTAATTATTGCAATTTAGATACCATAAATCCGAACCTTGGACGTTTTGCATAACTGTCTAACCAACCGAATTTCTTAAAAAATGGAAAAGAAAGTAGTATTTGTTTGTTATCATTTGGGTAAGGCGCATGTGGCCCAGTGGTCAGAGGCGCCCTTCAACACACACTTGGAATCGGTTCCGGCGCCTATGGCCTACCAGGCCTTCCATCTCTACGGGGTCGGCAAATTAGTATCAGACTTGTCTGGGAGGACAGCACTAACTCGACACGTCGGTAGGCCACCGCAAGTACATTGTATAGGCCAGATATGCATTCAATCACCTCCAAGTGATGCGTAATGAAGTCGAGTGCATGGCGAATCCCCTGAGGGATTGATCAACGCCAAGAGTTCTATCTTTTTATTATTTTATCATGTAGATGGTGTTTCAAACTGAACACGAGCGGTGGTGCTTTCTATGGACTTGTGCGTTAATGAATATTGAGGGAGAGAATGAGAGAATCAGTCGACGGTTTATAAATTATACGTTTTTTCGCAAACCCCTTAGCTATTCATCAAATTAAACGGTTTTTGTTGTAAATGGACAAAACAGATTGGCTCGAGCACAATTCTGACTGAAGAGTGCAGATAGATCGGCAGAAGACACGAACAATTTCTGTGTATGTCGAGGCTAAATGGCGGCTAATGAGAAATAGCAATGATGTTTTGTTTCTGGTTCTCGTTCTCTTGAAAACAATATCGATTCCCTACTGTTTTTCAACACCTCTAAGGGCACGGCTGTAAATGCGTCTGCTGTTTCATTTAATACGGTAATATGATATGCCGGTGTTGTTGAGCGAAAATCGAGTTCAACGCAGTCAACGTTATGTGATTATACACTTTGGAAGACTCGCGATTCTACTTTTTCCTTGTTTTCCAGAAAAATGTGTTCAAAAGTTGGATTAGGCGCTGTTGAGAGATGGTTCAGCGTTGAGAAAACAATACTGGTACAAGTTAGTGAGTCACTCATTTGGCCGATGAAACATGACATCCTGAAGCCCTGTCTTCAAACAATTTTTCGTACGCACTAGAACAACATTTTACGACTAGATAGTTGTTTGAAAATAAGCGACTACAATGTTTTTCCATAGTATCAGAACTATCCTGCTCACTGGTAATCTTCTACATGAAATCTATTCCGAAACAGTGAGAACAGTCATTTTCGTTGTTGTCTGAAGCGGTGTGGTGATTCGTCAATTTCATCATGAAATCAGCCCAATTAAGTGTTGGCTGAAGTGGCTGATTGCATATTTTGCCTATGCAATGGTTTATGATGGTCTGCCGATGAGTTTTTATCTTCCCAGAAAAGGCGAGAATAAATTTGCCTACCCCGGAGTAATGGGAGAATTGGTTATGCTGGAACGGGTGATCGAAACAACGACTTCGTGCGTATTTTATGACATCTCTGACTACTGCGGTATACACGCCTTTTATTTTATGCATTTAAACATTAAAATTTTTCGGTACACTAAGGTAAGAGTAGATGCATGGATAGAAATTCGTTATTGTTCTAAATGTGAACAAGTGGAAGAGATAAAAGTGTGGCTGCTACATTTGAACACTAGGGGCACTCCATTGTGAAACCATTAGATGAGAGCACAGGAGTTTGGTGTCTCTTTGTATAGAATTGTTTTAGGAAATTTTCAAGCCAACAATCTTATGAAAGGTCATGGAAATTGTAGGAAGAGTGCTATCGAATCGAAATTGACGATCGAAAGATATTAGCCATCATGCTATGTGAACACCTGCTCAGCTCTAGCGTGCAAACGACGAATAGAAATGCGACGCTTGTGTCACTTGTTACTACTGAGATTGGAGAATGTTGTTCTAGTTGGAAATTTTCCTTTGGGGCAATCCGAGCTGTTTGATTTATCTCGGAGGTCCAGTCACGTTTGAAGACGATGTGAGGCGAGCTTGGTAACTAACTAACTGGAGGAGGCAGTCTAAATATTCTGCTTTACCCATCATCCAACCCAAACATACCATCTTCAAGATTTTACGTGTTCCAAATTCTGAACTAAATTTTGCCAGCATACACTAAGAGTTGTTGTACTGCAACCTCAAAAACACTCACCAATTTCTGCTAATCCATCCCTCCGTTTTTGGGAGTACAATGTTGCATCTTAGAACTAATCTAAAAGCGACGTACTGTTTTTCGTAATGGTCATTGACAAGAATTGTGTTCTAAATAAATATCTAAAATAGATTGAGATGAAAATTGCTAAAAAAAAAAACTAACACTTCAAATTAGTAAGAAGACTACTTACTAGGGCATGGAGAACGCAGGTTTCGATGTTTTCCTAAGGGTGGGTGAGGAAGAATATTCATAATTAAAAGAGAGCATGGTGTGGATAAAAGCTATGTTTTCAACGACTTACACACTATGCACAGATGTCCTGTGTCTGTTGCGTTTACAAACGTATTTTGGTCATGAAGGAGGTGGAACACGATTATTTATTGTACATAATTTTACTTCTACGTTTTTAACCCAAAGCCGTTATATTGTGCAGATCCTTTTGGTTGGTCACAGTTGCCGATGGCTCAAAAACCGTTCAGTGAGGAGACGATAAACGCCATCCTACCGCTTCTGGACGACACCAACTTCGTCCAGCAGTTAGGCGAGGAACTGAAGCAGGTTTTTAAAGTACGTGACGTTGCTTATTGGTTTTTTTTATTGCGCAAGTTATTTTTTTAAAAGTGAATGCACTGAGGATGCACGTAACGTGAATAATTAGAAATAGAGAAATCTACGATTCTTTTTCCGAACCATGTCTTACCTCATTCCTATCAACCGTTTTCAGAACGATAAAGGTTTTGATAAGAAAATCTTTGAGAGACAATTGTCGGTGATGCGTGGACAAATCTTCAACTTGAAGGAAGCACTAAGAACCAGAAAGTCTCCATATCAATTGATTCTTGTGAGTGTCTTTACGATATACATTTTTATCTGACCCGTGAACATAAGCTAACGTGTAGAAAATGTGATACGTTATCACTTTCAGATGCCCGCTCAGTATATGGTGGAAGTAAAACCAAAAAAGCGGAAGCAGCGTTTTCGCTCGGACAATGGCGATCGAACGGATTGTGAATGTAGGATTTTAAAACATTTTTCAACTTAATGGCAGTACTGCGACACCTATATATTGGGCGCATGTGGCCATAAAACAGTTTAGGATTTGGACTTTAAACCCACTACGCTTTATTCTAAAAGCTGACTTTCTTCTGAACTCGGCGTGACTAGTCAATATGTGTTCTACCATTGGTAGTCAATTTTTTATCAATCTCGTGTTAACCTATTAATGAACCAATATATTCCACTCTGTTAATTCGATTGATATCCATTTTTCAAATAATATACATCTCATTTTTCCATTACGATGAAACGATCAGCTTTCCACAATCTTTCTTTTCACTTCTTGTCGTAGAGGATAATAGCAAAACGATCGAATGAGCGAATTTCGTGCTACAGAATACAGTGGTGTCCTCAAATGTTTGATAGACATTGACAACTGCTTCGTTGAAAATATTCAATTCTATTTTATTACATTTATAGAATTTACAGTTAAGTTTTTAGAAATCTCGGTTATATATCAAGTCAGGAGCGCGTGTGGCGCAGTGGTTGGAGGCGCCAATGCGATACACACGTGGAATCGACCCCCGCGCCCATGGCCCACCAAGCCTTCCATCCCTTCACGGTCGGTAAATTGATACCAGACTTGTGTGGGAGAATAGCAGCACTAGCTCGATACATCGGTATGCCACCGCGAGTTATTGTGAGAGCCATATATGCATTCAATCACCTCCAACGAAACTTAATGAAGTCGAATGCATGGCCCATCTCTCAGGGGTTGGAACAACGCTGAGAGTTTTATCTTTATTCTTTATAAATCAAGTTAATGACAAGTTGCTGAAAGAGCGGCATAAAGCCTACAACTGTGAAGTTCTGTTCATTACAGTAAATAATGGATTTCCGCAATTTGAAGAAAATATTCTATGAAATATCAGTTAATTTGTCGTCTTGGAACTCTGATGGCCCCGTTAGACTCATCAAACGTTAACGAGATTCCTTGCCATGTTTTTGTTTCCTACGGAGATTATGTACTTGCTTGGATACTTGAGCTGTCCATCTTCACGGGTTGTGTGGACCACAGCACATTCTCCTTGGTCTTTCTTTAAAAAAATGGTGATTTCATTAGGGAAGCGAAGACTTGATAGAAATTTTCCATCAATCGGTATGTCCTTGTCACAGTCGAGTGAGTTCATTATCTACTGCAGTTAGGCAGTAAACGTCTTTGGAGATATTGTGTCGCCTTCTCGAACCCCTTTTCCTTTGGGTATAGTGAGAGGGCGACCAAAAAGCTGTATCTTCATAGTGCGTTTCCGATTACAGTCAGAAAGAGTTCCTATGCAGAACGGGTCCACTTCTTGCTCGATGAACGCTGACAAGACTACATTCTTTTCGACACGACACAGACACTGTCAAGCGCTTTTCAGAGTGGACAAAGTCAGTACTAGAGGCAGATAGTTTTCCTAACAAGCTTCAGTGACTCTCAACGTGATTCGAATTTGGCCATTGTAGTAAAATGCCTATCGAAATCCTGTCCGCTTAATTACTTTCCACTGTCTTGTATATGCGCAAGTCCCACCGGTTTTTTTTTTCAAAATAGTTCTTTTTTGCTGCTTCTAATAGTTTCTTCTGTCTGTACCAATGTATATCTTCCTGAAGAGCTCTTCTGCAACTGACATTAATTAGAAGCCGTGTTAAACGTTTTGCAGTAGGACTACGTTTCAGTTTCCTTTTATTCTGTATCAACTCTGTAGTGGTAACAGTGATACGATCTAATCTTCTTGCTTGAGGAACTGAGGTTAAATAGGCACAACTTCAAAGTCCTTCAGCAAGCAGCTCGTAGTTTTTGGTTGGATCTTCTTTAATTTGTCACGTTTGGGTGGGAATTTGTTCAAAATGTCTAGTTCCTCATCATGTACAGCTAGACGTTTTCTCCTTTGTCGAAGACATGAATTCTTTTCCAGCTTACAGCTGATTCGAATCTTCGCGCGAAGAAAGCCGTGATCGAGACCAGTACAGAATGATGTGGCTTTTACTATGTCAAGTAGGCAGGTCTTTTTGTCAAAATATGGTCTATTTCCGCATGAGTCGCACCAGCTCCCATGTTCATTGGGTGCTTTCTTTCCTCTGGAAAAACGAGTTTCTATGGAGGAAGCGTGTTGCAGACTGGAGTCCTGCAGGAAGGTCTCCATTTTCATTTATCACTCCTAATCCAAATCCACCCCATCCAGTATTCGCCCTCCTTGGTCTTTTCCTACTCTGGCGTTGAAGTCCCCGATGACAAATTTATAACACGCTTTATCATTGTCGATAACATCCTCCAGCGAATAGTGGAACTTATCTAATTCGGACTCATCAACTGCATTGGTCGGTGAGTAGCAGTTGTTGATAATGGTCTTCTTACGACGTGTTGGTTGAAGACGTAGGACGGACATGCAATATACAGAGATATACATCTGCGATTCTAAACGTATTCGATACTGTTAATTTGGTTGTTGATTTTGAAATCCGTATGTATCACAAGTCATCTTCACCATTGCTTCTGAGCTTAGAAAGAGTACCTTAGTAGACATGCTCACTTTTGGTTGATTCTTACAATGCGCATAAAAATTGCTGCTATGCAGTGGCATATGTGAGTGTACCAGCGACGTTTTTATGCCTCAGTCCAATCCGTGTTATGCAGAATTCCGAATGTGTATACGCACTGGTTGTGCGTTGGTTTGCATTCAATGCACCAGCTGAATACACACTAAACCCAATGCCAATGCGAACCAAATTTGTTCATTCTTATGTAAACAATGTTTTGAATATGCTTATTCAATGTTTGATACATATTCTTTCATTGAGTAGAAGAAAAGACTATTTGATCATCAAAATACTTTTTTTCTGCTGGCAAAGAAGGGTTTTCTTTTTTACACTTGCCTACAGAGAGCGTAATATTGGTTAATTAAACTTAGGCAACGTTAACATTAGAAATGATTTTGTTGGGGTGTAAAGAAGAATGTTCCGTTTTCGTGGAAATAGTTGTGATTCATAAGCAACACTTCGTTAAGTGGAATACAAGGGTGTCAATGAATGTATTGATAATGTTTGGTATTTCTGGCCTTACGTTGAAAATTTCAAGAATTTTCATTATTTTTCAAGTTTTCTGGTCCTAACTTTGGAATCGGAATGGGATGAGGGGCGCATTTGAAGCAGTGGTTGGAGACGCCTTGCAACACATACGTGGAATCTATCCCCGTGCTCATAGCCCGCTAGACCTTTCATCTCTCTTGAGTGGGCAAATTGGTACGACTTTTCTAGGAGGATAACAGCACTGGCTCAATGCATCGGTAGGCCACCGCGAGTCATTGTAAAGGTCAGATATGCATTCAATCACCTCCAAGCGATGCTTAGTGAAGTCGAATGCATGGCGCATCCTTCAGGAATTGATCAACGCCGAGAGCTTTATCCTTTATCCTTTTATGGATGGGTTTGTGGAATAATATATTTTCAGTGATATAAGATGTTAAGTTTTGAACTCTTCAAGTGTTCAAGGAAAAGTGTTAAATCTTCAAAAGGTTATCGGAAGTTGTCAAAAAAAAAACAGGAACTCTTGTTCTACTGATCATATTAAGTTTAATAATTGAATTGCAGCTGAAACGGGGCTGTTGAATGCTCCATCACTGTCAAGGCAAGAGCAACGTCGATCATCCGTGGAACGATCGTGGCACGATTCTTATCAGCAAAAAGTTCAGACAAGAAGTCCATTCTTCAGATGGTGGTAGTAATTGCCACATGCATTTTTTCAGACTACTAACGTATCACTATGTCCTCACTTTTAAAGCACATATCGTTTAATTTTCAAACTTAAACGACACTAACATAATGTTATACTCGGTTTCATCATTTTATTACTTGTACTTAAAAATATTGATCATAGGAGTACAAAACCGCTCAACAACGCTGTTTTAGATCACTTTATATTAATGGTTAATGTCTCTTTTGTTTCATGTGATCTAGACTGTTGCTCTAGCACTTTACCACTTTCACTGTTGTGCAAAGTTCCCTTCAGTTTAGTTTTGTTTGACACAAGAATAACTCTCAGCTAAGCAGAAATTGTTTCGTGAATGCCGCTTCAGTCCAAACACGTCCTCTTCCTCACATAATTCTTCCGTCGATTCCATGAGCTATCATCTTGTGTAAACTGCTTAACATTCTCGGTGAAATCATTAAATGTTTATGTGTAAGCTTGCGTGTTGGGAAGCCTTGCAAGGTATATAATCCAATGACAATTCGCTTTGCTTTCTTGCAAAATCTTGCACTATGATTTTGTTACACTATGATTTTAATTGTTTATTCAGTAGCTTCTTTGGAGTACATATTTTCACGACAAGTTTCACATTAGTTTCTTCGGAATTCTCATTTTTACAACCTTGCACTAATCCTTTACCCCCTAATACATTTACGTTCAGTTAATGCATTGATAACATGGATTTTCACTATCATTACTAACTTTGTGGTTGCTTACATTACATGGAACAGACGTATATGCCACTTCGAAGTAAATCCTTTGATGGCGAGAGTAATGTGTTCAAGAATGACCCAAGTGCGCTTGGTGCGGTCACTCTTCTCTAAAATTAAGTGAATGTAGAGCAACACTTGTGTTCTTGGTAAGCTACAATAGGTCGATGTGTGTGTAGATTTGTTGAGTTCATCTGGAAGACGATGCAGTGGACCCCAAAGCTGTATGTATCGTAGTCAAGTTCGCGATACGCAGAATTGAATTCATATTACTTTTTCGGCTCTTGTGAAATTCATTCATGTTTTATACTACAATTCTCTAGATTTAGTTTACTGCTTAAGTAAATTGTAGATCTGATTTTCTCTTGCGAACCTCGGTTCCTCACTGCGAAAATCGAGCCGTATATATTTGCCTTAAAAGCGGTTGGCGTCGTAACGTGTTGTGTGTTGTTATCTTCTCTGTCACATCCTCAACATTGTTGTAAGGATTTTTTGTTCACCGTTACTTCCTTTTCAATTGCAGTTCAGGCAAGTTTATGACTCAGAAAAATATCACGTAGTGGTTGTGAAAATTTCTGCCGCCTCAGGAAATTTTCATATAATTGCAGCAATACTATAAAAATAAACCGATTTCACTTGATCGTGTGCAAAAGCGCTTATTTTCACAGATTGCCGATATCAGGTATGCGATTTTTGAGATGGATTTCAGGTTATCTCTTTGTCTTTGTATATTTCATTGTTTCGTTTTCAACCTGGTTGCATCAAAATAAGCTATAACTGTACTATGTCTGGTCAAATAACTTCGAAGCATGGGCACTTCGATCCTTGTACGGACAGTCGTCGCAAATCGTGTGACTGATCACATATCTTTAATTTGTTCCTTCTCTTCAGGGTTGTCGTCCGATGTGGTGCTCTGTTCGGACCATGAATACGCGAAAACCTTGTCGTTGATCGTCCTCGCTTGTACCGTCGTCTCATCGTCAACTCCTTTTGATACATGACTATGATCCGATGCCGTAGTGCATTCTCCTTGATCTCGAAGACGGGATAATTTTCGAAGGTTTAAAGTCGGCTTAGTGTTGCATGCATCAGATATATTCTAGAAGACATTTTTCAATCACAATTTGAATGGCACGTAAAATTATTGACATTGCTGAAGTGTAAACTCGCATGGTGGTACATAGAGGGAATTGTTGAGTCAAAAGGTGAAGGAGTTGTTCTGATCGTCCTCGGTTGATCGGTTTTTTGAAAGGCTTCCTCTACTGGCGCAAAAACCAAGATGGAAAAACGGTTGCTTTGATGCAGCTGCAAAGAGAGCTAGCTTGAGCTTTATGTGGGAAAAGTCCACTGTTGGTCGTTGAGCAATGATAAAACGCTATACGTTTCAAAATCGTAAACGCTGTTTCATCGTCAACAAAGAGAATAAGACGAAAGGTAAGTGATTCTCTTATGCATTTCTATAATAGCTGTAATTTTAAGTTGTTTACTGCAGAAGTTCCCATGTGGGCGTCCTACTTTACGAACTAGTTGAACTGCTTCTGGAGATTTTGATGAGAACTGTTCTCTTATGAAGTTTAGATCTTGGATTGTAGAGGCGTTAATAATACCATCTTTCTTCTTTAGAACTAATAATGTCATTATATAGTTCCCGATCTGTTTTGAATGTTCTTCTTTGAATTTCCTATAACGTTTTTGCTTGTACGCTCTCCTGCAAAGATTTGCGAATGGCAATTTTGCCCCCTTTGTCAGTTTGCTGTGGTATGATCTTGCTTTATTTGTATCTGTTCTCAAGCACCTCCTAAATGGCCGTGGTATCCGACCCGAACTTCTTGGTTGAAGAACTGAGTCGCATTTGTTTTATAAGTAACAGTGATGCTTCACTCTATCGCTTTCAATGTGTCATTTTTATAGAACATTCTTTTTGCCCTTAAGTTCGCCTAGAAAAACATTTTTGGAAAGTTGGGGAAGAAAATTTAAATATTTAAGAAGTTTTAGCGCACCTGCGGTAGACGCAAATATCAGTGATATGTTGGAGCATATTATTCTATCCTACTGGACGCAACCTTTCAATTGCTTTGGTGTTTGAAGAACGCGCCGCAACCTATATCATATCGTACATTCAATAGAAAGACATCCTGAGTCAAAGGATGATGTCGCACTCAGTCATCCTGCCTCAGAAGGGTGAGCTTCACCGAAACTATTGTCTAATATCCTTCTTGAGAGTGCTTCACGAGACGACGCAAGTGCGTAAATCACGAATCTTGGGTGAGTACATTGAGGAAGCACGGTTTCAACAACGAATTCGTTGCATGGACCACATTCAGACCGTATCCTGGGTCATGGAAGACTGTTAGGGTACTACTTTCGTCTTGCATAAATTCCGTTTTACATCAAATTCTTACTGACTGTTATCAGAAGTGCACGACGAAAATACACCTGTGCTGTCGACCGCTTACCATTCCCATAGCAAATAATTCAACACTGCGAAGTGTGAAGTTCAACTAAGCAATCGACACTGAACCCAGTTAAGGTGTAGATGCAGTCAAAATCGCAATCTCTAACTTCTGAAAGACAAAGCAAGCACATCGGTTGGTGTGATAGATAACACGTGAGAAAAAAAATAGTCGCGGGTTCGAAGCCTAACTGAGGCTACGAGTTTTGCTCGTATCTCGGCATCCTTTCGTTTATCTCTCCAAAGCTGTTTGCTACCGCTTTGAAATGGAAAGCGAAGCCACTCGATTGGAATGAGGAGGGAATCTCTAATTTTTTTTTTTGACGACATCGTCATCTTTTCGAGGAGTAGAGCAGAGATGATGCACAATAAGCACAACGAAGCAGGAAAAGTGGTCAGATTGCGTATAGATAGGCGGAAGATCTTGTTCGTGAAGAAGCCGTAGTACGAAGGTGAACATATCGAGTTAGTTGGTTCTCTGATTACGGAGACCACCTTGTGCGTGCATCATGGACGTTCAATGAACGTGGAGAATAATATTAACGAATAACTAGGCAGAAGAACGACAGCAACATGTTTGGTATTGGGGCCTTTCATGTAAGCCACTGATCGACCTATGAATCCGAAACCCTACGTTCACCTTTTTCACTCAGCCGTCTTCGCAGCGTTGTGTTTTGCTGCAGAAACGTGGGTTGATGGCGCTTTAATAATGTCCTGTGAAACCTAACCGGCACACACAACGTTTGGTCGGAATACAGAGTTTATATCTTCTGAACCTATCACATTTTCGATATATAAGAGAATACACATTGATAGAGAACTACAGATGAACCGTTCATGTCATAAGAACGGATAAAATATCAGCAAAAAGAACAGTGGAGTGAGCCTCAAGAAGGTGCAGGCGTCCTCTCGTTCGGCCACCTACGTATACAAAGGGCGTACGTGTTCGGCGTCAGTGCCAGCCATCAGCACTCACAGATAGAAACGATTAGGGGATCACGGAATGTGCTTTATGGATGCCACTATTTTTGAAGTAGGCCAGCACCATAGAAAGCAATTGTGCGAAAAAGAAATGAATGGAAGATTTTCTAGGATCCGAACGACTAGTAAAGATGAGCTATCCAACTATCCAAGTAAACAACATAAAGATCAGCCCTTGAAGAAATTCATTTTGTGTCGTAGCCATGTTTTATGATGCATTTGCTATGACATGCTGTGCAATTCGAGATTTGATTTTCTTTCACCGGTTCTCAAGCCATTCAACAACCATGACGGGAGCCCTCTGTGTGCAAGGCTCCGAGGCTGGTTTATTTATGGCTGATCAATTACTCTTTTCCTGTAGTTTGGACAAAGTTTCAAGACGTGTATCGATGAAAAATTTTCCAGCAGCGGTGATTTCTCGCATGAAAATGCTTCCAAACCTCATTTCTGAAGTGTGGAGCAAAAGTAGTTTTTCATGCGTTGAACCTATAAAGTTGATGCGATGATATTGACAGATTCTTTAGTTTTGAATTTTACAAGCACATTCTGAGTAGTGCTTAAATTGTTACTGTGTTGCAACTTGGACATAAGTACAGATGGAACATTGTACAGCACAAGATCCTTTTTTATTGTTGGGTCGACATGTAATGTCTTTTTTTAATTTTAACTGGAATGGTTGTAGAGTGATTCGAGTCAAGGCAAGAAAATAATCAGTTTTACTTTTGATTTGACGTTCTATCAGGAGGCATACTATTACTGAAGCAGCTCAAAATTTCATCAAATCTTGGAGTCAACGAGCTTAAACGTCATCATCTCAACAAGAATTTATCGCTTGGAAGATATCAGAAAGGTGACAAAGGTTATATATGAAAGCCGACTACGGTGAGCATAATGATTGTGAAGCTGTGGGACACATTGCAAAGGCGATTTTGCAGCAGACGAACATTATTGTCGTTTTCTCTTTCAGCAGTCGCGAGGTTGTTAAACAGCATACGTTTACTTCCATGCAATAACACACAGACAATACAATCGTAGCTGACGTTTCGGCCGAATCGCCTTCTTCAGAGCCTGGAAGGGTACACTAATACGCAACTTACTATGTCAAACACTTCAACAGCACAATCATTGTGATTAATTTTTGATATGTGACTGACATTATCCACGATAATATTTTTAAGGCATATGCGATTGGGCCTAATTCTGTGTATCAACCGTGCGGCGTAGCGTACAATTTTTCTTCGCACGCCTTGTGTATTGAACTCAGCACATACGGTTCGCTCTACTCGTGAACATGTGACTATAGCCCCTTCCGCGTTATCGTCTTATAATAAGGTTCTTAACCTATAGTTGCGTACTTTTCTGCTACTGATGTTCTTATACGTATCTTCCATGTTTTTGAGACATATCCATCCCTCGGATGTGGATGGAAAGTAGTTTACCGAACCATGTTGTTGTTAACTTTTGCTAGACTTTTGTTAAACATATTAAGTGAAAAATATACAGAGCAAAATGTACTACGGTAATCCTTCTTACTTGATACTTGAACGGCCCGTCATCACTAGTAGTGTGGGCTCCAGCATAATCACCGTTTTTCGGAGATTTGCTAATTAAACCATTGTGGTTCCCTGGAATCCCAAAGACAGCCTGGCCAAAGTCTGCCCCAGATCGTTATCACGACAGGTAGTCGCAGCTCGCGTAGATTAGAGGGAGATTTACAACCATGTGACTTTGATACCAAGACGGTGGTAGATCCCGGCATTGGTTTACTCTTAACTAGATTACCTGATGGAAACGACGGATTCCTTCTCAGCTTGACAGATCCTGCCGGGGGGATAAATCCCCCCTCTGCACATCGCGGTCCGACACCAAGGAACACCTCCCAGACACGATGAGGCGGTAAACCGTTGAGAGGGGTAATCCTTCTATGTTTGCGTTGTTTTCTTGTTCAGCAATCGCGAGGCTGTTATACAGATACATTTACTTCCATCAAAAACGCACAATACAGTAGCAGCTGACGTTTCGGCAGTATCGCCTTCTTCAGAGCCTGGAAGGGTATACTGATATACAATTCGTTAGACCAAACACTTCAATAACACTTACAGTAGAACGAAAAACTTCATGGTAATTACATGATCAACAGCTTCTTGAAGAACTCACCGCTTTTTACATGACTTTCAATGAGGAGGGTTATACCAGCTGATTATAGTCGCATATGGTTGATGACTGACCACCGCACTTCAGAAATTAATCCGAAGATACGGGGCCAGGTCGCGTGTGACCTCTGGGCATTTCTTCCTGCTGTTCATTGCGGGATATTTGGCACTTATCTAAAAAGCCTCAAGTAGTTTGTGCGTTGGTGTTTTAATCCCCTGTGCGAGGATATTGACTTTAACTTCAAAATCTTCTCCGCTATGCTTTTGTATCCCATGCGTGCCTAGTGGGGTACATTGTCTTGCTTTTCGTTTGCCATCTAGGTGTTCTTTTATACGGATACAGAAGGGCCTGCTCGTTTCGCCAGTATATTCATCTCCGCAATCATTGCAAGAGATCAGGTATGTCGTACCTGAACTCACGTAATCACCGTCCCTGCTGTGAGAGCAAATTATGCAATTTGGTGTTTCGCATAGACGGTCATACAAGCGATTACGAACTAATTGACGATGCAGAGGACCCGGTGGTATTTCAACTAACGCTATCGATTCCTCTAGATCTGCCCTTTTTAGGTATCGTTTTATAGCTATGCTTGCTTCATCGCTAATAAAGGGCAGCATGAACGGGACTTTCTTTTGGCCAAGTGTTTCGTTTCGGCGCGCCGCTTTCCTTCCAAACCTATCTCGTGCGGTACTTCGTAGCCATTGGAGATGGCTATTTGCGGAGCCAAGTCGCGTGATTCTTCCTTTAGTTCCTTGGTTGTGCACACAGAGGTAGTTGTTCGAAATATATTTCTCACAAGCGCCCTCTTTGAGTGTGATGGATGTGGGAAGAGAGGAAATGAACCAGGATGCTTTTGTTTCTTAGTTTTCGGTACCACTTTGTCATGTAACCGCTATTTGATAAGTTGATATGAACGTTAAGAAATGGAAGCCAGGTCTCTTTCGGCTTCCCCCAGGTGAATTTAATATACTCAGACTGCTCATTCAATAATTCAAAGCATTTGTCCATCTCGTCCTGAGCAGAGAAGATGAGAAAACAATCATCTATATATCTGCAGTAGAGTAGCGGCCGGAGGTCGATAACCGTGGCTTTTATTTTAGACATGAACGCAATAGCGAGAGTTGGTGCCAACCGCTGTCCGATTGCCAGCCCTCTCATTTGTGCGTAATATTTCCTAGAACATCTGAAGATACTTTTCCCAACCTCTGCAACTTCGACCATAACTGTTGCTCTTTTCTCTTTATGATTTTCTTTTATCGCCTGTCGTTGTAACGAATAGTTAGTGGCGAAGTGGAGCGGTTCATATCGTGTAGAATGTTAGCCACGCGGGCCTTTTGTTTCCGTATTGATCTGCCGGCCTCAAATTTGGGTAATTAAACCTTTTAATTAGACAAATTCAACGTTAATAACATAATAGTAACGATAAAGAAGTAGTGGTAAGAGAATCACTCGAGTTAAAGTTATGATGAGGTGGTATGGCTGGTAGTGAAGTGAGGCGAACGATGGCCCGCGCGCACTTTCCGCGGCCGGTGAGGATGATGGAGACAGTATGCTGGGGCGGAAATGGAGACAGTGTGCTGGAGGCGGGGAGGCATACTAAGGAGCCGTGTTTTCGGCTGAGCTAAGGATCAACACTATAGCGGTGAGGTGCTCTTCAGCATGATCGATGAGGACAGGAAGTTACACGAGCATTATGTCTGCATCGTGAAGTTTGAGCATCGATGGGTGCCACCGTTGCCTAAGAGTTAAGGACCAGAATGATAATGACTGAAACTGATAAGCCTATAGCGGCCTTACAGAATACATAGCATAAGTTGTCCGCTCAGCGGCCTTGTACGCATGGCGTACATTGTGGGAGGAATGGTACATGCCACCGCTGGCGTTGCAAGCAGAACGCATTTGGAAACATCCGCCACTACTGATAGTGCACCGTAGATAAATTAAGAGACGAGATACAATAATCTGTGAGTTACTGAGGATGAATGAGAATGAAGGAGAATGAGTGAAAATGGGTGAAATTGAGTGAGAATGAGGGAGAATGAATGAGTATGACTAAGAATGAGTTCAAGTGATTGAGGATGAGTGGGAATGACGTTGTGGGGAATGGATTATCGGCGGTCTCGAGATCGGAGGTAAGGTGAATGATGACATATCTCCGCCGTCGAAGACACCTGGCTTATATTGGCTGTGGGAGCCGCGTGCGTATGCAACAGCGGACGATCTGGATTGTTGGTCCTTGACTGCAATAGACTGTACCTCACTGCCTAAAACATCAAATGTTAATGGCTTCGTTGTTTCACGAAACACTTCTACTCCTACGCCTCCACCCTCGGATAAGCCATCGCTGTTGTGCGACCCAAGTCAACCTGAACCGCTGCTGTGTCTGAAACACTGAAGGTAATTGGCAGGGTAGACCACAAAGCTTATATTGCATGCGGCATCTGGTTTACGGCTGCGAGTCGACCATGGTGTACTATTGTCAATGTGTCAGCTACTATTGTTTAGATAGATAGAGAACTTTTCCAGGGAGAAGTTCTCTATAGTTTGCATTGTTTTGCAAGTTCAGATGTCAGTTCGCGGTTGCCTGCAACTCTTGCGATTCCACGCTGGCGTATCAATTCCAGTGTTTTTGGAGACAGACGTCTCTTGCTGAGTTACCAGCTCTCAGCTTTCATAGCGCTAACGTGAAGATGTTGAATGAACTGATCGTTTTCCTCGTCGATATAATCAGTAGCAAGAATATGTAGCCGCTGAGGCTTCGGGTAGAGGCGATGAAGCTGATGCGCTGAATTTGGTACTGCTGCTGACAAAATCAGTAGCGACACCTTCGCAACATCCGACTAGTCTTAGTTTTTGGAGGAGTTCATTTTTTGAACTTAGTGACTCCCTCTTCTTTTCGAAAAAAATTAAATCTAGCGCAAAAGTGAAATTGTGAAGCTCACATACCACAATGATTGAGAATGTTAGATAAAATGTGATAACTAAAGATGTTTGAGAACCTCTGTTGCTTCTTCAATGACATCACTCTCTGTGATGGCTACTCACTTCATCAGCAAAAGTGCTCGTAAAACAAACTTATCCAAAACACAGTATTTTTTTTGAAAAGTACTGGGTGGATAGTGTGACGTTTCGGGTTCGAGGCTCACGCGAAGGTCTATTTTAAATCACCTATCGATTGGATGGAAAAATATGGAAAAAAATTCTCTGTGCGCCAAAACAAATAGGCAAAAGTGGAGCGTGTTGAAATCAACGCGTACGGTGCACTCGATCCCCACATACGCATTCATCACTGAATATGATGACAGATGTAGTAACGCTTGCGAAACGCCGCCGTCAAATTCTTCTTGAAAAATCCGTCGCTTCCAAAACGTCTGAGTGGTGCGCTAGCGGAATAAAATATTACTGTGGCTCACGGAGAAATGCACGGATTCTAAATGCTTGCTTACTATTTCGATGAATAAATTTGTTTCACTTGCGTTATGTCATTTTTAGCTTAGCGTCCCCAGGCGATCATTGCTTTTTCATTATTCGAATTATTGCGGCATTTTTCCATGTTCCAGGTTGTCTGAAAAATTTAATGCCGAGATAATAGCAAAACTCGGAACCTTAGATGCATTTTGAACCCTCGACTTCCTTTTCCGGAGGCTCATGTGCTACAAACGAGGCTCTTGCCCTGCCGTTGGCTCAACTATTTTTTAAACTGCAATAGCGATATCAACAAAACATCTGTATGAGCCTCCCAATGGCTTGCCACCTCATCGTGTTTGGGATATGTCCCTGAGTGTCGGGCTGTGATGTGCCAGGAAGGGGGAGAGGGGGGTCATTCCCGGCAAGGTCTCCCAAGCTGAGAGGGAGTCCGGCGTTTCCATCAGTAAGCCCAGTGAGAGTAAACCAATACTACCACCTTCCTGATATCAAACTAGTCGCATGGTGGCAAATCTCTCTCTGATCCACGAGGGCTGCGACTGCCTGTCGTGGTGACGACCTGGAGCAGAATTTGACCATGCTGACCTCAAGACTTCAGAGAAACAACGGCTAAACCAGCGAAATCCCAAAAAATGGATAAGGTACTTGGGCCCGCACAGCCGGTGAGGACGGGCCGTCTAACTAGGTATCCCAAATGCTATCAGCAATCACAATCAGCAGTGGTGACCTATGGAGTACAAATCAGAATTGAACCCAGTTAAGTTGAAGCTTCAGTCGAATTCACAATGTCTAACTTCGATTTTCCGCCTAATATTTTGAGCTCCCGGCATTTTGCTCATGTCTTAGCATCTTTTTAACTACATTTGACGTCGTGTCCTGTCATTAAGAAGTAATAAGCAGTGCATAACAGTTAAGCAGTGTCGGTTTTGAACCGCAAAATTCGACACATTTCGACTAGCAAGAGAATTTTTTAATTGAGGTGAAAAGTGTTATAAATTTTGACAACGAAATTTTGTAATTTCGTTGTTTCTAGCAATTATCCTTCATGAAGAAGAGATTTCTATCCTGATGCTTTCAGCTTCTACAGCGTTAGTTCGCCGATATGTTGTTGGAGTGCGATATGGTTAATAATTGTCAGTGAGCTATCGCTATGCTTGGATCATTCTCTAGATTTCTTGGCAGGACTTCTCCACTGTAATGACTATTACAGGATTAGAAAAACTGCTTTGGTCACTCCATATTCCGAGCACAAATAAATCACAAGAGCCGTATTCTCGTGCAATTTTTTTTTCGTAAAGTGCTGCTGCCCTTAATCCATGTTCAGAAGCCACACCGAGAATGTCGTTGCTCAATGTACAGAGACCTATTTTTGGTCTCTTGTCAAAATGCGATCGAAATACAACATGGCCAAGAAGTGGAGCGTTTTTATTGTAAAAAAAAGCAGCGCGGAACGGACCTGATAACGTCGCCCTCCTGCCAATTATGGGTTTTAGTAGCTTCACGTCAATTTTTGACACAGAAAAGTGTTTGCAGTGCATCTTTTTCACTTCGATTCCAATGGCTTAAATCTGACATGCCTTTAAGTGAAGCCGAAATCACTAGTACAGAGGTGATGTTCGCGCATAAAAGTAGTATATGACAATAGCGCAAGAGCCTCAAACTTCATGTAGCAACAAGGAATGAATGTTTGAAACGGTGAACTACTGCTTTGCGCTACATAACTCTGCATTCGAATGACTAAAAGTGGTAGAAAACTAAACTAGAAGTAGTTTGTAACTTCTCTCTGGATGGACATTCAATATCACCTCTCAATTGCCATATTATAATGAAGTGCGAGTCACTGTGAAGGCCAGGTATGCATTCAGTCACCTTCAAACGATGATTAATGAAGTTGAATTCATGGCGCATCCCTCATTGATTGATCAACGCCGAGAGCTTTGTTTTCATCCTTTATATGCAAGTGTGCATCATATATACGTATACATATACATATATATATATATATATATATATATGCATATACATATATGTATACATATGTCAAATGAAGAAAAGAGAAAGAAATAGAATACGAAAGATCGTACGGAAAGGGATGTAATCTCATGTGATAATTAGGTCGTTCGCCATAAATTCGAATGGAAACGACAACAGAATATTCTGTTACGGTAGTGCTATGTTTTGAATAAATCGAGACTGTGATGCCGTTTTCAAATGATCCATTAACGCTTCTACTGTGCGGATCTCAGCACTTTTAGCATTCGATTCGTTTTCCTCTCGTTCATTGTCCGTAAAGTTCTTCGAACACTTCGCATGTGTGCTTAGCTGGTGATTGAGGATTTCCTTCTCCTTATGAATGTCGTAGAATCCTGGTCGAGTCGAGTCTCCTTGAAATCTCGGAGAAAGTCGGGCTAGCACATTCCCACATTGATTGGGTAAAGTGTTCAGGAAGGGTCGAACTAGCGCCGTCGCTTGCTGAACCGCCGTTACTAGGCAGTGCGCTATCCCCTCCCTCCTCCCACCCTCCTAGGTGTCTTTGTTCTGCTACTATCTAATGCTCATTTCTGTCGTCTTGCTCAAATCCATTTACTGCCATGCAGAAATCTAAACATGCTGAAGATCTTTAGCCATTCTTAACAATGAAGGCACACAAAATCAGGTAAATTCAATAGTTAGAATAACGCCCTCACTGCGTATAATTTTTAATTCGTCCTTCTTCTCTTGTTTTTGGTTCAGAAAAACCACTCCTCACTGAAAAGCTGCTCTTAAAGGAAATGGAAGAATTCTTAGCTCGCAAGCAAATAACGTTTAATGTGTTTGTTACTGTAACTGTCCACAAATGATCGATAAAAACAGAACTTGTGAATTGAGAACTTAAACGGCCTAAGGAAAATATTTTTGTATTAGAGGGGTCTTCGAATCAATTCTATAAAATTTTGTCTCACTTGGGACTTTTTTAAAATTCAAACCTTGAAAAAATGACAGCAAAAGTTATGCTCCTTAAAGAATTTTAGGAGGCGCGTGTAGTGCAGTGGTTAGAGGTGTTCTATAATGCACACGTACCTGCGCTCTGATTCACCAAGCCTTCCACTCCTCCGAGATCGCTAAATTGCTGCCATATATCTCTGAGAAGCTAGAAGCACTAGGTTCATACCTCCATGGGTGACCGTGAGTCAAGTATAGACCAGATGTGCCTTCAGTCACTTCTAACAAACCTTAATGAAGTCGAATGCATAGCGCATCCCACAGGGATTAATCAAGACGGACCGCTTTATCATTTCTACCATTTAAAAAACACGTCAGTGTAATAGTAGCGGTGAGAAGTATTCTGTCGTGTTTGACGAAATTTGCGATCTCATATACGTCACTGTTCGAAAAATTGATCTAGATAAGAAAAAGCAGACAGAAAGTTAGCATCTGCGTTGATATCAATCGTATGCGTGAGGACAGAGTAGAGTGAACGCATTGACTTCAAATCGTATTGTTTCGTGGTCTGCGAAAAGCCGTCCTCTATACTTAATGATTTACAAAAACTTTTTCTTGCATGAATCGATTGCCCTGATTTGAATCTCGCGACAGGTACTAACATCTTTCTGAGATTGAACGACTTGTCTCGTCTATAACAGATTTCACTATCTACTAACTACAGGTGAGCCAGCAGTATTTCATGTCTGTATTTTGGTAGTATTTTGTACCGAAGATCAGATTTAAAAATAGAACAAGTGCTTCAGTAATCGGTTAATCGTAGCAGTGAAGTTATTCTCATTTGAGAACAGCACAGACCAGTGAGTATTGGCTGAACATTTTGTTTCACCATGCTCAAAAACAGCTTATGTTTGAAAGTATAACAAGCCATATAGAAAAACGTAGACGATATGTAGAACATAAAGCGGTAGAAATGGTAGCAAAACGCGTGAGAAACTCTCATTTTAGATAGAAATGAATAGAGGGATCGTACTCATTTTCAGGACCGGAAAAGTGAATCGCATGCATTGGTTTTAATGCACAACGTATTCAACGAACAGGTTATTCGTGATCTAAAGTGGTCACCAAATGCAATACTATAGTTAGTCACACATGTCTTAAAACTGAAATTGTTTCCGTGAGCCCATGTGTCCGTTGCTTGTTCTTGTCATGTGACTCATATCGAGCCGTACATCTTAACTTTCATGCTTTGTAAAGTTCTTAAAAGGCTCGTAATACCACCCTTTATTATTGCCCATTCCAAGACGGCAGCTCGTCAGTGAGGATTCATTGTCCAAAGTGTTATACGAGCATGTTAAGCCTTCCCCTCAGAACCATAATGCCACATTTCGTGTAAAGATGTACTGGCTAGAACATATAGCGATACTAGCTTCAATTCACCCTGAGCTACTAAAACACGCACACCCTTGACATTAACGTTCTTTCAACTCGTGGTGAAGAAACAAAGTGTGGATTATCGTACTTCGAAGACAGATATTACATCATTCTTTTCTTACAAACAGCGTGATCAACTTTGTTACAGTAACAATAGCGCCTTCAAAATCTTTTCGTTAATGACCATTATGCTATCAGAATAGTAGACGACCTATGTTAACGTTAACGTCAATTTATTATACCATTCAGCAACTGCTTTGAACACACTAAAATGATAAAAACTGAATTCAGTGCATGAAATTATTTTCTTTCAACATATAGTGATGCTATATGTTGAAAGAAAATAACGAAAGGGCGCGTGTGGCGCAGTGGTTGGAGGCGCCACTGCGACACGCACGTGGAATGCGCCCATGGCCCACCAAGCCTTCCATCCCTCCGGGGTCGGCAAATTGGTACCAGACTTGTCTGGGAGGATAGCAGTACTGGCTCGATACATCGGCAGGCCACCGCGAGTCATTGTAAAGGCCAGATATGCATTCAATCACCTCCAACGAAACTTAATGAAGTCGAATGCATGGCCCATCTCTCAAGGGTTGGAACAACGCCGAGAGTTTTATCCTTTATTCTTTATATATCAAGTTAATGACAAGTTGCTGAAAGAGCGGCATAAAGCCTACAACTGTGAAGTTCTGTTCATTACAGTAAATAATGGATTTCCACAATTTGAAGAAAATATTCTGTGAAATATCAGTTAATTTATCGCCTTGGAACTCTGATGGCTCCGTTAGACTCATCAAACGTTAACGAAATTCCTTGCCATGTTTTTGTTTCCTACAGAGATTATTTACTTGCTTGGATACTTGGCCCTCAGGAGTTGATCAACGCCGAGAGCTTTATCCTTTGTAGCGATGCTTACATCACGTTATCATAGCCTTCAAAGTAAAAACCACAAAGCGAATCCCATTGAAAGGTGGCCGAGGTGTGCAACTGCTGTCATGGTTCTAGACAATAGTTGCCGAATTCACTTTCTTCTGTTTCATAAGTATTTCTTTCAATCCGTCATTCTCAAATTTCATGACTTCGACAGGCGTCCGCCATTAAACAAATATTTTACAAAAGAAATGAGGGAAGAAAAATACAAATAACCTAGCAAACCTACACCACTACTTTAGTAAAACAAACAATCTACAATTGCTTTGTTCTTTTTTTCTAATTTGAGCTTGTTTTAACAGACTTTCACGTACAACGTTTAAATTATCGATTAATCTAATAATTAACAGCAGAGTAAAACCAGTGAAGCGCAGTGGTGTTGATACCCTTCAACGCAGCCAAGGTTCAAAGGTTCGCAGTGGTTCGACGATATTCTAAGCCAGCCAAACTTCGCATCCCTCACAGGTTCGGCGGTTGGTAACAGAAGCTGTCCGCGCTCCAAGTGACCCAGAAACACCGTAGCACAGCTATCCCAAGATCGGCTTTCGGTTAGGGAGAATTGACTGAGCCAGCATTCAGCGAGACGCATAGAGAAAACCAAAAATCCTCAAACAGCATCAAATGCCATGCACAAAACAGTTCGATGACCTTCGTGGATAGTGTATGTGAGGAAACGAATAGAAGGAGAAGTGTTATGATGTGCATAACATTTGTGAAGATGGGTTATATAAAACTGGCGCAGTTAATACAACGTTTTCCATGCTCTAAAGAAATAGATATCACTGAAATGTCGCTCATTTTGAAATGATATGTCAGCAGATTTGTATCAGCTTATCAAAAGGGTGGTGACATATTAACCAATGTCCACGTTAAATTAGAACGGCTTATGGGGAATACTCTATGCCAACCAGAACTACACAGAACATCGAAGATGTTGGATCTGAATGTGGACAATCAAATCTGTTATGTTGGCACGCAGTGTGGACGCCTTACGAACGACAGTTCTTGGCTGGCGCGCGGAGGTGGGGCCGCCGGCGACCCCACCTACGTGACACAGTTTTCGCTGACTAGACCGGCCCGCCGGTGCCGGCCCTCCTCGGCCTCCTTTCGGGCCCACGCCACGATCCGACGTCGATACGCTCGCCGACGCGTCCCGACCAGGCACATTCTCTCGCCCTTCCTCCGAGGACAGGCTCCCGGTCAACCCGCTAAAGTTCTCTCGTCTCTACGTTGCACCTCAGTATCAAACGTCCCTTAATTCTGTATACTATCCACCTCCGTACAATTGCGTAGTACTATATTAAAACCGGCTTGTATAATACAAATGACTTGTCTCAACATGTAATAGTAATACTATTCGTATTCACCTCCGCTCGCCTTTGATCTTCTGTATGCGCTGTGTTGCCAAGTTATGCGCTAAATTATGCACGGTGAGTGAATATGTAAATGTGATTCGTTGACAAATTAGACCTTCTGCTTCGTCGTGAACACATTCTTCAGTGTCTGATACGCCATTCCAGTACGTCGGTCGTTTTTGGGTTCTTTACCAGCAGCCTAAAATTTTCCTTCTTTGAGTCGCCATTTAATAGATGTGGTGTTGAACGTGTAGGTTGGAGAATTCCTCGTAAATGTAATTGAGCTGTCTTTGGAGAAATCAATATTTATGCTATCTATACACATATGCTTTTGTTTATGTTTTATCTGCAAGAAGCTGACATAAAAACGACACAAAAATCGGTTTATGAAATATGTGGAGACTACAATGTTTAGGGCTTATTACCGATTTACTTTTTAATAGTTTCTTCTGCCTTATGGATATTGGCTAGTAACTTATTGCCTTCTTTCTAAAGGCTTCATTCGTTCTGTTAATCAGTGACACTGTAGTTCTGCATTCTTTGATTTGTTCATTGATTTAAATAGCTATAGTTTCATCCATTTTTTGCAGAAAACCTCTCAGTTCTACTATGAAATTTCTGGTAGTATTGTCCGTCTTGTTCGTGTACGTCTTGGCTTCTCATCACAGCATCGACCCGGACAAGGACGTATCCCATCAGAAGGTGAATTTACGGGTTCATTTCAAATATTCAGAGATGGTATCCTTTTTTCACACGTAATCAAATGTCTGCAATTGGTTTTGCTAAGATGCACTTGTTCGGGGGTTGAGGGGTAGAGAAACAGTTGTGCCAGCTGGCCACTTTACAGCAATGTCGATTCCTTCAAAAACCGTCGCGCCTTAGTTCACTTGGTGACCATAGTTGATCTGAAGCGCATTATCTTTATCAAGGTAGTCAATGTCCTGTCAGCAACATTTTTTAACTATTTAAATGCCTGTGAAGAGTGTATTTCAATGCGTACAAACTTTAATCCGATTGGAACTAGCTTAGACTCCGGAACATTTCGAAAAATACAAAAATAAATAGTGGCACCTCTGACATTACTTTCACTTAAAACCTAAATATATTTACCAAATACTGAAATTCTTTCCACTGGACCAAAATTATAGTGGCCTTCACTGAAATGTTTGTGGTAGAGAAAGCTTGCTTTATTCTGCTGTGATTTGTAATGTGTTCCCATGCTGTGTAATAGAAACTGCAGCACCTCCATAGATTATGAGGAAGGTTTTCTCAGGGAGTTTGCTAGGAACTCTTTACCCGCCAAGACTCGGAATCGGAATTTAGAGCAATTGTCCAGGAATTATGGCTGGAAAAATCGGAATTTCTCGGTATGTCTGCTGCGGCTTTGATCGATGTGTTCAAAGAGCGCTGTGAACGCTTGTTACATTGAGTTGTCGAATATTTCGGGAAGTGAAACTGCTACACATTACACGGAAAACCAGTAACAGTGTAAAAAAAAATTACTACTAAAGGGTCCCATGTTACAATTTACGTCCTATCATTGTGAAAGACTCAAAATCTATTGAGAAGATGTGGCAGATGCATAGTTTCCTTTAAAACTCTGTTAATGCAAATACGATTTTTTAAACATCTTCTTACATTTTCTGCAAGTGGTGAATTCAAACATTCCATTAAAATGTAGTTTCCATGAAAATTTTATTCCGTGTGGTTTTTTGAATTTTTTGCCGACTCTGCGTTACTGTATTGAAAAGTCTATTCAAAGTGATTAGCGACTAGAATATTATTCGGAAGTAAAAAATAAAAGAACGAAAAGGATGGGCAAGCGACAAGGAAAACAACGTAGTAGAAACCCTAGTGTCACAATTAATTTATACGTTATGTAGTTTGAGGGAAAATCTCGTACACTTTCTCATTAGTGACCTGGTTATGAACCAAGCATACTGACCCTGTCGGGAGGAGTCGCAACCACCTCTTGGTACTTCGTAATTGTTAAGGGAACTGAGCACGATGTCAAGTACGATCACGATCAGTTCCTTGGGAAAGATGCTGCGGCTGAGTTCGATGAACTTACTCCTGAGAAGTCCAAAGAAAGACTCGCGTACGTTGTTATGTTCCTTGTGATCAACTATATTCTTGCAAAAAATTTTTTATAGAAATAAATATCTGGGTTTTAGTAAGGATAAAGGATTAAGCTCTCGGCGTTGATCAATCCCTGAGGGATGCGCCATGCATTCGACTTCATTAAGTATCGTTGGAGGTGATTGAATGCATATCTGGCCTTCACAATGACTCGTGGTGATCAGCCGATGTATCGAGCCAGTGCAACTGTCCTCCCAGACAAGTCTGGTACCAATTTGCCGACCCCAGAGGGATGGAAGGCTTGGTGGGCCATGGGCGCATTCCACGTTTGTGTCGCAGTGGCACCTCCAACCACTGCGCCACACGGGTTTTCGTAGACTGTCATATTTTAATTTTAGTTAAATTTCGACAAACTCGTAGAACTGTATTGTATAATAAAGATTAAAGGATAAAGTGTTGGGCACTGATAATTCACTTAGAGATGTGTTACGTATTTGACTACCTTTGTAGTAATGTCGAGATGAATGAGTGCATATCTGACCCGATGTATCAGTGGGCTTGTCGTTGTCAATGATTTCGTCCACACAGACAAATCTGATACCAGTTTGCCAAACTCAAAGGGATTGAGGATTTTATTTGCTGGAAACGCGGGATCGAACCAACAACTCAGCGTGTATTGTAGGGCATCTCTAATGAGACATGAATCCCATCATACAAGAAGAGAAACTGTATAATAGATGTGGCAATTTAGAATGTTGGTTCCCAAGATGGATTCCGATGGAGATGGGTTCGTTGAAGAAAAAGAGTTGAAAGAACATATCAATTTCATGCAGAAGAGGTAGATAAGATGATAGCTATTCACTGATGGCTAAATTTATTTCATATAAAAAATTTTGTTCCAGGTACGTTAACAACGATGTGGAGCGGACTTGGAAAAACTATAAAAAGGAAAAAATACAAGATGGAAAGATCAAATGGGAAGACTATAGGTTCGATTTTATCATGGGATTACTCACATGATTACTACTTAGATACACAGACGACGTTCCACATGTCGTGCGAGTCCCAAGACTACTTTCATTCGTTTTGTTGTATTGCAAATATCACCCATAGTGGTCCATCTGAAATTTGAGGATCTTTGTGCTTCAATATTTATTAGCACACTAAGTGTTAGTCGTTCGTTACTTTTTCTTGAAATCCGAGGTAGCCATGCTGGGGCAAACATGGATTCTCAATACACACAGTTAGTTCCCTGCCTTTCCACACAGGATGGAAAATCGCTGCTGTGTGACTCCAGTTCTATAACAGCAAAGAATTCTGCAATTAGTCGACCGACTGCACCATGTTGTTATGATAAACTGGATCCTCCTCATATGGCTATTATAAAGACGAGAGAAAAAAGTATAGCTGACTCGTGATGTTGTTTCCAGAGAGATGGTTTACGGATCGCCTACTGGTGAGGGACAGGAACTCTCACCCGAATACGCGAAAATGGTAGCTAGAGATCAGAAGAGGTGATTTTACTAGACAGTTGGTTTTACAGTACGCAGTCAGCACTGTTACTTATCCCGGCACTATGCCTCTTAGCCAGGCTATTTAGTCCTTATCGTAATATTTGAGGTGGAGTGTGGCTGACTACGATTTAGACGGATCTCTTGATCGCACTGAGTATGGCTGCTTCATGCATCCGGAGGATTGCGACCATATGCGTGATGTTGTCGTGGCGGTATATTTATTTTCATGCTGATTTAACAACTTTAGTCATCAGAGGGGATATAACAAACACTAGCCGTGTGTGTGGTCGTGTGCGTGTATGTATGCGTATGCGTATATATATATATATATATAAAAAATGTGCTCATTTGTACGTGTGTCTACGCCTCGGTGTATATATGTACCTGAATAGCCATGGACGTGTGTATGTGTTTACGTACACATGTGCGTTTGTGTGCAAGTTTGTTGCACATAAATGTTTGTGCTTACTTATATGTGCGTATGTGTGTGTTTGTTTAAGCACTTCGGCTTCAAATATGTATTACAGGAGACTGTTGAAGATATCGATAAAAACAAGGATGGCTACGTTGATGCAGAAGAATATATCGGAGATATGTATCGACCTGAAGACTATCCAGAGCTTAATGGGAAGGTATACCGATAGCGGTGTTCCTTTTCATATATGCTTGAAGCCAAAAATAACTTTTAAAGTCCAAAAACTGCATTGTAGGAACCCGACTGGGTTCAGTCTGAACGCGATATGTTCAAGGAGCATAGAGATAAAGACGGAGATGGAAGGCTCAATCAGGTTAGTATAGCAGTTATTCGACACAACAAATCATTGATCTCTTGTTTTTAACTTTGATTTCAATGAAGTATTAATTAACCAAGCTTCTTCATAAAGGAGGAGATGAGAGACTGGATCATGCCAGTTGGATTCGACCACGCCGAGGCCGAAGCTCGTCACCTTGTTGGCATTGCCGATGATAACAAGGCAAGTTTCTGGTTACCGGAACTGTTCATATCAGTGAAAATGACTGGTTTTCGTACTATTGAGAATGTGTTTTTGCACTTCGGCATGCAAAGCTGCAGCGCGTTGTATATATTTGCGTTCGGGTCATCAATCGTTGAATTGGAGCGCTCGTACTTGTTACGATTGGGTGAGAATTGTTCGATTAGAACGGACTAGTTTGTTGTAGTTGAGTTTTCGTTAGAAATGAACCCTGTTTTCATTTATTTGGTGTATTTTGCGCGTTTTTTCGAAGACCCACTATATTTCAATCTGTTCTGCTAGGATTGCTAGGTTCGTCGCACGTGGCCAATTTTCTTTTAAAAACCATTTACCAGTGGGAATTCCAAGGGCACTATGGTCTCCAACAAGCACTACTGAATTTTTTGTTGCTTTAATAGCAGTTCGTGGGAATAACATAGTTCGTGAACAATTTCTATTTCATTCGTATCGTACTTGCAATGCAAGCCTGTTTTCTTTGTAGTCTTGCGATAATCGTGCTGTAGCCTTATGTGTAGTGAATTGCGTGAGGCTAAAGTGGAGGAAGATCGAGATTTCATTTATATATATTTATATTCTGAAGGAACACGTGCAGTGCTGTGGTTAGAGGCGCCCTTCATTACACATGGGATCGATCCCGCACCCCCTCTCACTCATTCCGGGTTCACCATGCCTTCCATCTCTCTTGGGTCGGCAAATTGCTACCAGACTCGTCTGAGGGGACAACGGCACCGACTCGATACATCGGTAGATCGCGGCGAATCATTGTATAGGCCAGATATGCATTAAATCTCCTTTAACGATACTTGATCATCTCAATTTTTTCTATCCTTTGTATGTATTTTCTAGGGCAAATAGTTCGTTTTCGCAGAGTTTTATGAGAGCACCATATTTTTCAGGATGGAAAATTATCGCTAGAAGAGATACTTGCTCATTACGATACATTCGTAGGCTCGCAAGCCACGGATTATGGTGAACAGCTTCAGAAACACGATCCGGCTGAGCTTTGAGATGATACGCCTAAGAAAATCTGTCAGAAAAATAGACTGCCATGGCTAACAGCGTAGCAGAATGGTTAGCGAGTGCCTTGTTCTTTTTCGAATATTTGCTAAAAACTGGTCATATCTTATTCTTGTTTTTCTCGCCCATTTATATGATAATTGTCATTCTATCTTGACTCTCACTTGTGTTCATTATCGTTGTACTTGTGTTATATAATTATTTTATGTTTAATAAATGACTCACATATGTCAAAAGTCTTGTCGGATATATATATATA
>MQTX01000103.1:305462-338248 GCA_009735665.1 Angiostrongylus cantonensis
GGATGATTTAAATTTTCATTACTGTGAAAGCAAAAGTTTGAACAAACGAGAAATGTTGACCGCTGAATCGGTGCAAATTTTTAGTGAATTACACCTTTTTTGGAGTTAAAATTAAACTACCATTGCAGGTTAATTTGAATGAAGTTCTGCCTGCGGTAGTACAGAAAGCAGAAGCAGAATTCCACAATGCCGTTTTTTCAGACATTGAGAAATGCGCATTGGTGTCATTGAATATATTTGCGGCTGCTCACGGGCGAGCTTCTGAGTTCTCTTTACATGGTCTCACATTACATGTTGTATTAATTCCAGCACCTCTTTCATTCGACTCACTTCCGCTCATATGTCACCCAGGGAAGTTGACCTTTTCGCATGTGGATTTGTCTGTTGGTTGAGGATTTCCAGTTATCTTTATTAATGACCTTGAATACTGATTCAGTCGATTCTTCTGAATCCTGAGAGAACATTCCTAGGGCGTTCTTAGATTTTCATCATAGCATCCCGCTTTTATAGATTTGCGGGAACCATCTTATCTACGTTGGTCTAATATCTGATATGTGGAATTTTACATCTCCAAGGGAATGAAAGGCGCGATAGACCAGGGGCATGGATCGAAACGGCTCCTTGCTCGTATCGAATGGCACTGCCGCCACCTTCTATCCTTCCTATACGCATTTCACTTTATTAGTCGTATTTGATCAACTGTTGTAATAGTTTAATGCCACATTCTAGAGAGTAGTGCTCCTCTCTCTGTTGAACTACAAAATAGAAAGGAATTTTGACCATAATAGTAGTATGTTCTTCCAAAGTTATGAGGAGCTTGACATTTTTATTCTGAAGCCTATCTAAGAATAGGCCAATACTAGGACATCGCGGTCCTGGTAGCACGTAGACACGAGTGAGAAAATGACACTGTGACGTTGGCTTGCACTTGAATGTGGTGAGGACTCGGCGGAACACTAACCTAGTTATCTCGAGGGTCCAGGATGAGAAGACTTTTTGCGTTAGGTAACTAACAGTTAAATGGAAGCTGCTTTGGAGTCCACGCGATCCTTCGTGAAGACGAGCCATTCGACCACCCATCTAAGCAATCTCATCATTCCTGTTGAAATCCTCTCGCATTTGGTGCCCGATAAGTGCGATGTTTCGCCGCTGTCTTTATTTTCGACATCATGAGCGCTACAATTTTACACAGCAATTTTTTTTTATCGCATGAAAACGTGATGTCAAGTTGGGCAGTGTTTTTAGAAAGTCCATGATTATTGGCTTTTTAAAATACGTCTTTTTCAGTGGCTGCAGAATATTTTGGCATTCAGATTTCACGATAAGACAAAATAAAAAGTACAGCATCTTACAGATTTCACACCTAAATTCCTATTACTATTCAGCAACTGGTCGTATACTCGATGTACGACTCATTTCTCTCAGAGAGATGCCTTCATGCCGATCTTGCATTGGAATCGATCATAATTTCTTCCGCATCATGCTGAATAATACAAAATAGATCTAAAATAAATGAACACTGGATCAGATATAATAGGAATACGCCTGATAAGAGTTAAAATGTTCTTGTAGTCATGGCGTTTTTAGCAGATAGGAGCTTACTGTATCAAGGTTATACCATGCATAATATTTCTAGCATATCTTGCAGTTGTGAAATTCATTGATTTTCAGATCAGAAAACATCCGATGAAACAAACAATGGCTAAACAGTGCGTTTCTAGAAAATTTCTATCAAGTAATACACTTTATCAGCGTACTCAGCATTACTGATTAGGACGAAGACTCTACAGAAGAACAGAACTACTGCCACTCTGGAGGAGTTTAAAGACAACTTTAACATAAGGGCAAAACTTTAACATTATTGTGCCATTACATCTGTAAAATTCTCTAGAAGCCCATTGCAATGTGAAGTGTTCTCAACATGGCTGGCTGGTAATCGCGAGGTACTGAAATGTTGTCCAAAAGATAAGGAACTCTCTTGGAACCGCACAGAAATGGAAGTAAAAGGGTGGGGTGGATTCGTAAACCGAGACCTATCTGGGAGGGGATATCACCGTCATCCACCATCACCAGCGTCATTGCGCGCCGTCCGTCCCACTTAACCAGCGAACATGTCGCCACTGCTATCGATCGCGATATCGATCGGACTCGCCCACGCATTCGATGTGCCATGTACACGTGAGTTTCATAACACTCCTGTCTACCTCAACCAGAGTTACGCAGTTGTCGAATCTGCCCGCAGCCACTTCAACGATGTGCACACCTACTGCGGTAGAGTGACCACTCGGCAGAATTCGACGTCACTTATTGTGCTGATTTTAGGCGTATTTGATAATTAAACGAGTTTTTCCTGTTCTACAGCTACGAACTCGGTCGCAAGATAAGGTGGCAATGCAGCTCATATGCCTGGTTCCTCGTTCTTATTACTACCGTTCTCGGTTAACTAGTTCAACCCAAAAACGTAACTGTGTGACTCATATTACCCTTTACTCTTCTTTTCTATCGTTCTTTATTAACTAATGACATCAGAGTGATACAAAGGACGCTTGATCTGATTTAAGGAAATAACGAAAAATATTTAAGGAGCGATGTCTATGATTCTTCCGTTAACATTTGTTACTCACGTAAGAACACTTCATGTATTTTCACTTGCTCGCTTCCTCTGCTTACGACATACATCTTACTCTTTGAGATTTGCACTAGTTATTTCGTCCATCTTTCTTAGGTTAGTACTTGGCTGTTACCATTGAATATATAGGTTTGTGGTGCTGGTACTTCACTATGTATGATGCTTTGTTTTTCTACGGTTCTTAACACCACATTAGTGGGCACAGTTGCACAGAAAAACTATTTAAGGATGATGTCTTCTGTAGAAAACATGTTACCGGAAAGCATCGCTCAGTATTCATGGGTATGATGATGAGTCGTATAAACTACCTTTTTTAGTTTTTAGAATAAAATGCTGCAAGTTTCAGCACTAAAATGCCTGGGTATTTGAACATTTTCCTCTATGTAAACTGCAAACCTGATTTTAAAAAGTGTTTCAGAGAAACTCATCGGCAATAAATGTTTATTCGATGAAGAATGTTATGGAATGAATACGGTCTGTCGGAACGCCAGATGCACATGTCCAACCAATTTTGAAGAGTTCGATATAGATGATAGAACCACCGTTTGCCGACTTGGTAAGTCACATACATGTTTTTCCTCCGCATTTTTTGAATCCCACCTTCACCGAAGGCACTTTTCAATAAAGGCTACTCCTCGAGTCCATCGTCTGCTCCTTCAATTTTCCTTAATTCCAAGCAGAAAATTTTTTTTCTGAGTCTAGCTCATGTACGTCTTTCAGCTCCATCAAAGATAGGCGATACTTGTCAACGTGATTGCAAACCACCTTTGTTATGTCGTGATGGTCGATGCGAATGTTGGGGCGGAAGTATTGTGGATGGGGAGTGCGTAGTACGTGAGTTGCGCTCGAATCGACCGCACGTGTTCTATTGTTTTCCAATCCTAAGACTTTCAACATAGTTCAGTAATTTTTTTTATTACAAAACGTGTCGTGCACATTGGTTTTCTACTGTGATTTTTTGTAACAAAATGATGAATGATGAACAGTTTCTATACCCTAAATACATGCAATCGCACGCCACACTGCTGAGAAATACTGCGAAGTGGCACAACTGCAGTGTTTACACGAACCTTGTGCCAAAAGGGTTTTGCTTTTTTTCTAGTCATGTATTTCAGCGTGTCCTACGGGGCAACAGCTGTATGGTGTTGAATGTACTCGCGTCGCTCATTATGGTCAAGTATGTGAGAAGGACAGTGAGTGTGTGGACCCATTCAATGCATGCGTTGGTGGAACCTGTCAGTGTGCTGCCGGCACAACCAGAGACATAATGCGGGGATTTTGCTATGCTGGTAGGCTTAGACGGTGTTATTTCAACTCAAGATTGTTGAAAAAATTATCGCCAACTTCGACAACTGCTTATGAGCTTGGACCGCAGAGCATTTCCAGAGATTTTTATTTGTGTCCCATATTTTAAGATTCATGAGCTTTGTGTATTTTTTTGGAATTTGGTTACCATTTTCCATCAACATTTCAATCACTTTTTGAACAATTTCATAAGCAAATTTTCAAACACAGTTTGTCCGGATGGAATGCATCCACGACAAACATGTCGTCGGTTATTCGTGAACGATGTTGACATGCTTGAGAACGCTGCAAACACTGATAGTTGTCCACTCGGTTATCGGTGTGTTACCTATGGAAGTCCATATGTCGGACATTGCTGCCGATTGCGCTGCCCTTACGGAGAACCAGACCTTAGGTTCGTTAGTAAGGTCAATTCTATTTATTTATTCGTTTCGAAATCCTCGTGTGGGTCACTGCTACATCCATGTTTTATGTTTTTATGTTTAATTTACGTTTTAAAGTTTACCAAAGCACATCTCCGGATGGTCATGTCTTGTCTTTCTAACTTATTTCCTGTGCGTTCCATTGCTACTAAATGAGCACGGTGTTCAAAGTCACAGTGCTTATCTTAAAAGTTTCAGCCAATCATGTGATGCGGGCTCGTCGCCAGAATCTAAATGTCGGCCTCTCACCCACTTCTGTTACTCTATCAGTGAACCAGGGCGGGTAATTTTTTTCATTAAAAAAATTACATTGAGATCTTTCCCTGGGAGTGAGTGAAATAAATTTGAAAAGTGAAAACGTGTTGTCTACGAATCAAGTAGCTCTAAAACCATTAAAATGACGACTTTTAGGTGGAAATCTTCTCTGTGTTGCCCACGGCCGTGTCGCGACCCAACTCCTTTATACATCAATGACCAATGTCTTTCGATAGCTCATAGAGACGATCCGTGCCAAATCGATCAGCAGGTCTCGAACAGTTTCTCAATCGAGGGAAATTAGTCTACCCAAATTGCACATTACTCTCACAAGCTGTGAATTACAGTGTGAAGGCGGAATTTCAATGTCATGCATTCTTGGAACCTGCCAGTGCAAACTTGGCTATCACCCGGTAAACACTTCAGCTAAATATGTCGCTGTACGTTAATGGTAATATCACTGATCTTTAGAACAATGATGGTCGATTTCCAACCTGTCAAAAAAGTTGTAACCAGCTGGATGAGGTCGCTTCAACGGATCGATGTCTTTCGAAAGCGCAGCTTGGACAGCGTTGCCTATCCAAGAAACAATGTCCGAGTTTTACGGACTGTAGGTACGGGACATGTCAATGTTTATGTGGCTACAAACAAGTCCGAGTGAGTTACTTTTTCATACATACGTGCCTTTCATCCATATGTTTAAATGGCTATCTATACCAGTAGAATACTGCCATTACCTAATAAAGAACACCACAATGCGAGTTGCTCGAATCCTCTCCTGAGATGAGATTGAGACTGAGACTAGACCGTACTCGCAGTTAGCCCGTATTTCTTTAAGTTCTTTGTGCACAAGTAGGAAACAGCATTATAAATGAGCTGATATCAGAGTAATTCCCCTGTATTCAATAAACATTTTTAGTGAATAAGATACTTCAATCATTTCAGGACAACATCCTTGGGACTCGTTGTACGAATCCGGATGATCCGCTCAGTTTGAATACGATTCTTACGGGAGTAGAGCAATTGTTTGGAAACAAACACTCCACACGAAATTAGCAACAACTCTGCTCATCATCCTAATCTCATTTATTACTAGTAACGCATTTTGATAGAAACCAGTTCTTGCCGTCCATCCAGATATTGTAATTTCGACCGTCGGGTTGCCAATTTATTTTGAAACAGTTCATTGCGCAAAGCCGAAAGCAGTGTGCATAACGAAAACCACGTGTTCTAATAGATATCTTTCATTTTTCCCATTTGTAAATATATAAAAAATATTTCCATCATCAGTTACGATTGTGGTGTACGAGAAGGAACGAAAAGGAAAATCATCAGTCCATTTCACTCGACCGGTTCCATTCCCAATCGTTGCCATTTTATCCAACTAAGTCTTGCAATCAGATCTGAAAATGTCTGATGTCCCACTTTTTTTTCGGAATTTCATGCGTATGGAGATATAAGGAGAGCGAATTTGATTATACGAAAACAGACTTATTGGAACATGTAACATAAGAAATATGTTTCTAAGTGATGTAGGAATAACTGTACGACTGTTGCTCATGAAATACCAGGTTACCGATTCGATTCTAACGACTTCAGTCAAAGCTCTCGAATGTCTTCACAGTGACATTACTGTGTGGTAGAAACAAAACCATTGTCTACTGTCACCTGCCATCCAGAGTTTTGCAAATATCTCAGCATCATTGTGGTTGGTTTCCCAAAATACCCTGGCACGAAAATTGTAGTAGGCAGTAAATAAAAAAGTGGAAACCATTATCTTAGTCATCGATACATCTGTCATGCAGAAGGTGTTTGGATTTCTGTGTGGCTGCAAATTGAGAAATTTAGTTCTCGACCAATGCCAATGATTTCCAGTGAAACAAGGCTCTCCCATGCTCTCAAGATAAGATTGCTACAGCGCTCGTAAATCTTCACCACAGGCACTAGCTGAAATTTGTGGATCGGTTGACGCTATTTCCATAGAAGTCTGGAGCCAATTTAGTCCGCCCCAGAGAGATGGTGGGCCAACCCAACCCGAGTTGTGGATTGATCCAACAACAACATGCTTACATTAGCGCTACATGTGCCCATATCATTCCACTAATTGGACATCTGTTAGCTGTCCTTCCATTGATCGCCGAGTGACTCGAGTACGCGCCAGTAAACCTTCCATTTCTCATTGTATCGTAGAAGAGTAGCCCAGTGAGTTCTACTAGCTTTAGGAACTCATTGAACATCAATATCTTTATTTTAGTGTTCCAGTGAAGTACTTTTACCCCCGTATCGGTGGCCCCGGTGCAGCGCGTTTGACATTCTAAGTTCAGTCAGTAACGGTTCCTGTCCATCAGTAGTCGTTCATATGCAATATGTGCCCGACTCATCTTGTCTTCTACAAAGCTTATAGAACAGAGTTTTTTAACTTTTATGGTTGACGTAGCTCGGAGCTTCAGATCCCATCCCTCATTTCTGTGATATGGGACATTCCTATTATCGTCCTTTCGAATCTACCTTTTACAACACTGAGTGATGTTTCATCCCATCTACGTAGTGACTATGTTCCTGACGTATTTCTTAAAGCTGGAAGAAATGTAGAGCCGTATTGGTGCGCACGGAGTTCCACGTTCTTTGTTCTCCTCAGTGCAACCTCGGCGCTACCGAAAGCTGTCCAAGCCGCTCTCTTTCACATGTTCAACCCGAGAGCTAAGTCGTTCTTCAAGTTGATTTTTTGACCTAGATAGACTTAGCTGGAGCATTCGCAGGTATTCATTCCGTTGAGCGTGAATGGAGAATACGAAATCAATGTTTCTTATGAACATCGTTCTTGTGAAATTTACACGAAGATCAATCTATCCACAAACGTTAACAAAGTCGGCAAACATTCGTTCCTTCTGGCTAATGTTGGTGTTATAAGATCGATGTCATCAACGAAGCGAAGATGGCGTAATTGCCGACCATCGATTCTCACTCTCACGTCGTCCCACTCCAGTGTCCGCAAGACGTTCTCGAGGGCGGTGGTAAATAATTTTGGTGAAGTGGTATTGCCTTGCCTAATTCCTCTTTTGACGTCGATGTTAATATCGTTACATTATAGTGATATGTTGGTTGTGAAATTTTTATATAGTTCACGAAGAATATTTATAAACTGAGTAAGAATCCTTCTGGCTATCCAGAGCTTCCATGATTACTTCGATCTCAAACTGAGTTAAAAGCCTTCTTCAAATCGGTGAAAATGAGAGAAGGCGGTCTCTTGTACTCTCGTGATAGTTCAATGATTTGTTTTCGTGCAGATGTAACCCATAGTATTGGATCACTTTAGAAACCCTGGTAGCTATGGCTTGTGACTTGTCCACTGTACTGTCAAACAAGTTTAGGATGAATCCGAGTGAAGAGATTTAGGAAAGCAGACAGCAAACAGATTGGTCGATAATTGCAGATATCGTTCAGATTACTTTTCTTTAACAATAACAAAGTCTTGATGGTCTTCCAATGAGTAGGGATCTTACATTCAGACAGGTAACGTGCGAACAGCCGGACAACTGTGTTGATGATGCTGGTGGAAAGTTGTTCAGGTGCTCAGATCCTATCCTGTCCGGATCAGGTGTTTTTCGATACTTCAATGACAAAGTAGCATGCCGGATTTCGAAACGGAAAACCACGTGGACAACATATCTATCCTTCCTTATTTCATAAGTGGACAAGACTACGTAGATATTTAAGAGGTCTCAGTAGTAATACTGAATGATTTTCTCCATTGCCTTTTTGGACACTGTAACTGTTCCGTCTGGGCGTCGGAGTGCAGTCATCTTGGTCTTGAATTTGGCAATGTTTCGTGAGCTCTGCGAATGCTTTTCCCAACTTCTGAAGCTTCAACTAACTGTTGCTCTTCTCTCTTTTAAGTCGTCCGAATCCACGCAGCCGTATCAAGTGGTGTTTCTGGAGACAGACGTCTTTCGGTGAGTTTCTAACTCTCATTTTCACAACGTTACTGCGAAGATGTTGAAGAAAGCGATCGCATTCGTTGTCGGTGTTATCAACAACAGCATCTTTCCAAACACCGACTAACGAATTGAATGAATACCATTTTATGGTGGTTTTCGAGTTTCGTTTTTTAAACTTACGGCTTTTCCTCCCTTCCGCAGGAAATGGAATCTTGTGTAAAGGATGAAATGGTCAGAACCCGTGTAGACTTTCGGGAGAACCGCGACATCACATAGGAAAAACCTTCTATTTACTACGGTCTGCTCTTTACGGTACTCCATATTGGGGCACTCCGACGTACAATGTTGAGAGTACGGCTTCTGGAACTGTGAGTGCTACATTCCATTCTAATTCGTGGTCCTCAATATGTTGTTCTTCGGACTTCTTCTAGATATAATTTTATGGTTAAAAATCGAGTGATCATCTTAGAACCCTATGGTCTCCGCTGCGGAACCTTTCCAACTCGAAGCAGAATGCTCCGACTTCGTGTTCGTCATAGGTTGATGTCGGCATGAAAGTGACGAAGGTTGCCAAAGCTAATATTGATCCACACCTCTTCAACCATAAACGTTCGATTCCGGGTGTTATTTGTTCCAATGAATCGGTGATGTTCATGCCCAAATTCGTGCCGACGAGAACGCCGACGCCGCCAACTCTTCTACTGTCGCATGTTAGGAGAAGCAGTTCTTTCCAGTGTCATAGGCGACATTGAGTGAGCAGTGTCCTCTCGTCTCAGCTAGGCCAGTGGCGATGTACGTGATCCCTCTTCCCTGCGTGATTAGGCGACTCTAATACAAGTGAGCGTAGATTGTAGGTACAAATGATCACTTTGGTCCATCGACATTTAGCCAGCCTAGATATGCCCTGAGCTTTTAGCCGCCTTTCCGTATCCGTGCTACCCAACGTTGCCGTATCGAGTGCTCTTTTTACGTCAGGTGAATAAGGCTCTATTATTTAACTTTTTTTTAACACCTGATAGCTACATATGGCTGAGCTCTGAACGTGAGAGTTTTGTATACTCTCGACTCCTAACCGCCTACCATGTACTTCCCAATCATTCGGCTGCAGACTTTTGGCGGAATTGACTCGCAGAATACAATCCGCATAAACGAGAACACATATTCTCACGCATGCATGGATAAATTTTCGTAAACAATGAAGACTTTCGAACTATCACCTGGGAACGCGCATCACTGTCTCGCGAATAGCTGGCATGAGGGCCCCCAATGCAAGAGGCTGGTGGACTAATAATTGGTATTATTACTTACTTGGATAACTGGATGGCTCGTCTTCACTGGTTGTGCGAGACAGAATGATTTCCGTTTTTTCGGAGTTTTGCTGGTCTAACCATTGCGGTTCCCTGGAGTACCGAGGTGACCCTAGCCAAAGTATGCCACACAGTCGCCGCCCTTGTGAATCAGAGGGAGGTTTGTCACCAAGCAAGTAGTTTCATACCAAGATAGTGGTAGATCCTGATACTGCTTTACCCTTAGCTGGGCCTCCTGATTGAAACGCCGGACTCCTTTTCAAAGTGGGAGACCCTGCTGGGGGACGAATTTCCACACTGTACATCGCAGCCCGATATCCAGGAATACATTGCAACCATAATGAGACCGTAAACCGTTAAGAAGAATTAGCATTATTACTAATCATTAGATAGAGAACACTATTGTCATCACTGTTATTTCTTCATAACATTACTGTTAGGAAATGTGAATAACAGCTTCTCTTCTATATAAGTTCGCAAAGCCATTATTTCAACTATTAGGCTAAATCTCACCGCTCGTGCTCCATGAGGGGGCGCCCGGATGACTGCTGCGCGACATAGCAACACATCGTTGAATGTAGCGATGTGGATCCATAGGAGACCAAAAAATTAAAAGAAAAAGCAAACTTTTTGCTTAAGATTTGAAAGGAAAGTACCGTTGAGTTGAAATGAAATGTTTCATCAACAAAATACCGTACATAGTTCCAAAAAAAAAGTCAAACTCTCGTGCTGTAGGTAAAAAGTTGTATTAAATGTCACATTATGATGAAGCTTTATAAAGGGCAGTTGTTGCTCATGGAGTATTACCGAGGAAGTAACTTAAGTAGCAACAGAATAAAATAAAGAGATAATCGGTTTTACCTCAATACATCTTCTAGCATATTAATGTACGCTATGGCAAGGTTGAGAGTATCAATTTTTGACAGGCGCTTCTCGAAAGGAAACGTAGGAATGTAGTTCCTTAGCTCCTAAAATTTCAATTAAATTAACTAGAAAATCTCGATTTATTACATTAGCTATTAAAACTTCAAAAATCAAGGAATCAGATGGAAGAAGCTTATACAATAAAGGCGACATTGATGCTGCACATGCGCTTTCGTTCGCGAACATTGGCCGCTCGTCGATCACCCTCCTCTTCAACAAATTCGTAGACACCTTCCGATGTTATTAAATGCTGGTCGCAAAATTTTTGCCACTGAATAATAATAGTTCAGTACTTCCATTAGCTCTTTGACATGTTAGAACTTATCAAATTGAAAATATTGGCTTTTAAAGCACGTAGCAATTTTTCACTCGTAATCGTCTCCAACCTAACCGTGTTATCTTGGCCGTTATGGATGCCTAAATGTGATGCAGAGTGGAAAGGATGTTATCCACCAGGAAAGGTCTCCCAAACTGAGATAGGCTCGATATTCCTAGCTAGAGGACCCAGCTAAGAGTAGTATAAAGAACGCCCCATACCGAAAATTCGATTTATTTCCATCGAGGAAACAGAGTCTACTGAACAGACAAGGACGAGTGGAATTTTTTGATGCCCGCTCCAGTTACTCGATTATTAATGGGATTACAGTTTACACAGCTATGCTCCCAACCGTAGGTTATTTCGCAGATAAAAGTAGCAGAGTAAGTGTCAACGATAAATACACCGTTATTCGAGAATTTTTGTGTTCGAATATTTCTTACAAAGTATATCAGGTCTAGTTACTATTGTAACATGAAAATAAAATGATAATGACTGAAATAGACAAGTCAATTCAGCTCCTCAAAAAAATTTCTTTAATCTCTTATGAAATATGATGTGAACTTTGCAAGTTAAACATTGATTTTTTTCTACTTTAAGCTTGTTATAGAGGGAGAAAGTTTGTTGTCGAATTTCCGCCCGATTTTGCCTAAGAACACCTCCTCAGGGCTCTTGAAAAGTGTTTAAGGCGGAAACTATGTGCATTTCAAACATGTATTCCAGAAACATTAGGAAAATGTCCTTTCACTGTTGGCTTCTACCTACATTCAGTGCACAGGTCAAGAGGTATATCTCATTGAATAGTCCTTCCAAATGGTTAATGATATCACTAAACCTGAATCATGGAACATCTACCTACATTTTTAAGAAGCCATCTTTCAACCGTCACTAAAAAGCGCTCTGTATGTATTAATTTTTAAAAAAGTCAATAGAAAATAATTGAGAGAACATACTAATGGCTGCGGCTGCATGTCCATATGTGATGACAGCGGTTTGATTATAAAGGGAGTCGAGTATTTGGCACTTATAGCTAAGGGCAGCGAAGCGTGTAATCAAAAGAACCTCCTCCGATCTCAACAACAGAGAAATTTAAAATGAAATAAGGCTGTTTCGGAAGGAATTCCATCAGATAATTATAAAAATGCCGCATCTTTCTTCCCCAACCCAATTCCTGTTGCTTAGCTTAGGCGGTGGAGAAGGGAGGTTTGCAAAGGAATACATCGTAATTCTGGTACTTAAATAAGAATCACTCAATAGTAGATGCAAATGATTTGATGAAATGCAACCTATTCGGTTAATCAAGCACTGGCAAATGTGAAATCTAGTGCAAGTGTCCACTAATACAAAATTTCGACCCGGCCGAGATCAGTATTTTACACATTCATAACTTTTAAAAGTCTGGAAATCTAACAACTAATGTTACAGTGTTTAAAAAAGAAGTAACATCTGCTGTTTCTGTACCAATGATCTATGAGCTGACTTTGGGACGTCTTCACTATAATTTATTGTTCATTAAAACGTATATGAAAAGTGATCTACAATCAAACTTAGAAAACATACTCTACGTTTATTCCTAAACAGTACGCATAGCTAGCCTATATGGTATAGGGAAGCTATTCGTGAATATTTTTTGCTAAAAACAGTAAATTTAAAGAGCGATATTCTCCTGACTCAAACAAGTCCCTGATGCCTTGCAGCTAGGTAGGTTGGAACACACATAGAAAGACTGCTAAAATCTCAAGTAAATTATAAAATAATAAAGATTGAAAAGAGCATGGGGACAATATGTACTCACAAAATATGCATGTTAACTTCGGAAGCTTCAACTGAGGAATCTGTGGAAGATAAAATGACTGAAAAATTCTATACAAACTTGAAAAAGTTGCATGGAAAAGACTAAGTATCCTACATGGTTAGTAAAGTGTTGGTAGCAAATAGTTTAGTTCTAGGAACACGTGGGAATTTTTACACAGAAAAGGGCAGATGCAACGAGACAAACAGAATGAGAGGCCAATTTGACATAAGGACTAAGCCATAAGGGCTAACCATGAGAGCCCACAATTCTAGGAATGTCATGAATACGAATGATTTCCGGTGCAGAGCTCTACCACATTACTGAATAATCATTATCACCGAGGATTTCAACAAAATTATATCTCTGTTACCGTGGAGGGCTAGACCGGATTGGAACAGGACTGTTCTAATCGAATAGAAGAGAAAAGCATAATATACAAGAAACGAAATCCCAAAACCCATATTGTAAAACGAGATTTAGTTACTTGCTTGCCTGGCGTTTGGGAAGGCACGTAAAGATGTATAGAACATCGCAGGAGAAGAGCAGCAGTATTTGCAGAGCCTACAGAGACTAAGAAAAGTTTCAACAACGAAAGCCAGTATTTTAGGAACTATTAGGTCGTTCGAAAAATTTATGCGGAATTTGAAGAAGCTGTATTTTTTAAATTGGCACACTACAACTCAGAACAAACTTTATTAATTGAAATAAAAGGATAAAAGGATAAAGCTCTCGGCGTTGATCAATCCCTGAGAGATGCGCCATGCATTCGACTTCATTAAGTATCATTGGAGGTGATTGAATGCATATCTGGCCTTCACAAGGACTCGATGTGCCCAGCCAATGTATGGAGCCAGTGCTGCTATCCTCCCAGGCAAGTCTCCTAGCCTCTCAGACCAATTTGCCGACCCCGGAGGGATGGAAGGCTTGGTGGGCCATGGGCGCATTTCACGTGCGCGCCGCAGTGGCGCCTCCAACCGCTACGCCACACGCGCCCCCACTTGAAATAAAAACTATTAAAATCTACAAATATTTGTATACAAGAAGCAAATTTGCTTATTTCGATTCTAAAACTAAACTAAATTCTGGGAATATAGAAGCAGTAAAGTCGTCGAAAGCAGCTTCAGCCTCGGCATGGCTTCTGAAGCACTTTTCGTACAGCAAGTTATCGAGGTGCTTGGAGAAATGGTACTCAGTTGGCAAGAAGATAGGAGAGCGGATGAGGCGAAGATTCGTATATCGGTTCATTCATCCTTTGCTGCATCGATAGTGCGGCTTGTTGCCCACTCGGTCAGTATCCATTTGTCAAGCTTATTCCACTTTTCAGTCATCTTCAGATCGTCCAAAGAGTTGAGTGCCCATAGCAAGTTCTTCTCTAAGTTCCTGAACAGTTGTGTTTGCATTTGTTCTTAGTAAACCATTCAATTCATTGTCGTTAATAGCACAAGGACATTTGCGACCTTTCCATCTTCAACGTCGAATTTGGTGCGGCAAAATTTCCGACTATTGCGCTACATGTACCCTTGTGTTCAATAAACAAGTGTAGTTCTTGAAGTACAAAACATGTCCGTGAACAGAAATTCACATTGTGTAGTGGCACTGTGGTTAATGTAAGTGCAGCTGTTCAACAGAACGACACGTTTCTCCAAAAATATTTACGGCTATTCTCGAGAATTCCACAGGACGACAGTAATAGTTTGTCTAATTTCCTGCAACTACACGAACATCGCTTTGCTGGTGAAGTGGTTCCTGCAACACCAAGCTTTGGTATTTGGTTAAACCTGTCAATGAAAAAAGCATTCGTTTTTGGTGTCCCATTTACACAAAGGACAAAGAATATGTCCAAATACTAAAGTTATATGTACTTTATTCGAAAAACAACCTGATGAACTACTTAGCTCTAGAGCATAGCAGGATGGAAACAGGTGGATTGGAAAGTTCACAGCTTTGAGGATGTTTTAAGAAGAACACCATGATTTGTGGCCACATTTTCGACTTTACGAATCTCCATACTTTAAAAAAGGTATGAAACCCTAGATGGTACTTATGAAGACTAAAAGTAGTAAGCCACGTTAACAAAGGTGCTATGGACAATGCGATGCTAAGGGTATGGCGCATCTGTGAGGAGGGAAAAAGGAAGCTCAAAGATTGGTCGCTTAGCGAACACCAGAAATGCTAGTGCACACGCTAAAGTGTGGAACATCGAAGACTAATGACATATGATTTGTGTGAATGAGACCCAAACCACAACAGCACGTAGTTACCCTCTTCTAAGCACATACAAGCAAAATCACTAACGAAATGGTCATATTTCTTCATGAAAATATTGAAAGAGAAATATGATTTCCTTCACCTTCGACTATAAACATGGTCAAATTAAAGGATACTCAGGATCCCCAGGACCTTCACAACGGTTTACCGCCTCACCACGACTGCGAGGTGTTCCTGGGTATCGGGCTGCGATGTATAGCACAGGAATTCATCCCTCTGGTAGCGTCTCCCAAACTGAGAAGGACTCCGGCGTTTCCATCAGGAAGCCCAGCTAACAGTAAAGTAGCATCATGATCCGTCACCGTCCCGGTACCAAACTAGTCGCATCGATGTAAATCTCCGTCTGATCCACAAGGTCGGCAACTGCCTAAGATAGTAATGACCACGGGCAGATTTTCGCATAGCTAACTTCGGGAATCCAGAAAATCACAATGGCTAAGTCAGCAAAACTCCAAAAAATGGAAATTATGCTGGAGCCCACACAACCGATGCAGACGGACCATCCAAGTATCCAAGTAAATTACAAGACTATGTGTGGTAACGTTCAATGAGATAGAACGTTATTTTTAAAGATCGAGGGACATATGGGAAATCACACTGATCAGTTCTTCTTATCATGTCAATTTGACGGTTTGAGAACTAGATAAAGACACTTTTGGCTCGATAACGTATACGGCGCCAACTCGAATAACTCCGCAAAAAACAAGAAAGGAAGTGATACAGGTGATGTCATATATGTGCATGAATTGCTGATTACACTGTCACGGAGAGAAAACGAGTTTGACAAATTTCATTCTAGAAATCTCTCACACGTATTAAGAATTGAGAAAACATAAGGGATTTGAAGCACTCACACATTGTGGTTTACAAACAAGAATAAAGAAACAACAATCTCACAAACGCACTATCAAGATAAGTATCAAAAAAAGAAAAAAACGTAAATGACTTCAAGCACTCTCAGACATAATGATTTACAAACAAGAATAAACAACAATTTCACAAACGCTTAAACCAAAAAGAAACAATGGCATAGAACAAAAATATTCTTCGAATTGAGATAATGCATGAACCGCGTAGATTTCCCAATAGTTGTTCATAACTAACATTAAAAAAACAAAAAAATACCAGCTTAAACGAGAAATAGACAGCTGAAAGGTACTAGATGACGAACCTCGAAAGACCTAATAAGAATTAGGAACCGGAACAATGAAGACAATCAGGAAACTGAAAGATAGAACTGCGACACCTGATTAGAGTCCTATAGGACATGTGGCTTAACAGCGATCTTCAATCATACAAGCGTTATCGCTGCAGAGAGACCAGAGCATAAATGATCTACAACAAAACTCGAAAAACAACTTCCTAATTTTACATTTTCTTACTCTGATACCAAGTCTTTGCCGCTGCTCAGTGTTTCAAACCGAACTGCTTGTAAAACAGCATTCCGTGTCGGTTTTATGCATACATACACCGAACTTAGCAATATTAATCGCCTTGATATTTCCATGCATCGAACACTAAACTTGGTTTCTGGAGAGTAAAACAATACTTCATAGCATTTGCAGACCAACAAAAATATCGTGCATGCCCTACACCCTATGAAAGGGTCATAGCAGGCAGCGTCACAGAAAAAGTTGAAAGGGATGAAATATTAGCTGAAAAAATAGAGAAAAAAATGAAGTACTTCAAAGGTGAAATGTATAGAATAAACTAATGAAAACTGAGGGAAAGCAATGTCATAATGACCATTGCGGAATGCACTATCTACAATCTATACAGTGAGGAAGCAAGACAAATCATAAATTTATATGTACAACAGAGGTCTTTGAGCAAGATAGTGTCTCAAGAACAACACTTCGAAAGGAAAGAAAAAGTACTATGGAATTAAGAAAATTATTGTCTGGAATATTTATTAAGGCGGTAATGATGCACCAGCAATCACATCCGCACACAAATATCCAGTGGCGAACATGCTCGCAGGAGCAAAGAAAAATACCTCGTAGAACTCCTTGCAGAACAGCAAAGATAATTTATAGCTCATCATCGCTTGAATCGAAATCAGAGTCATACGGTGGGTACAAAGTTTCTGGTTCATTCTTCAAAGAAGTAAACGGGGCGAAGATAGGAGGATCGGAGAGACAAACCTTCTTAACCAGAGAACTCTCTACAAGTGGAGGCAGCTGAAATCAATCGCAAAGATAACCACCGCTCTACAAATGAACAGAAATAAGATGCTTACAATCCGTTTTCCTGCGACAGGCTTGTGTTGAAAGAACGAATATGGGTTCTCGAGTAGCTCTAAAGGATCAACCATTGTGGATGGCGAATTGTTCCTACTTATAAAGTAATGTGTGATGGCGTCATCATGAGATCCGATCTGAGGATCAGGTTGCATTTTCCGGCCCTGAAAAGAAGCCTCGATTGAATGTTATTATATCAGTACACACATATTCCTATTGACTGTTATTTTCTTCAATTCACAATGTCACTGGTTCATAATTATTGTGCTGAAACAGAAAATTTGATAGGAATCGCAATCACACAAACACTGCGGATTTAAAAGATATGATAAACAAGAGACTCACAGAAATTTCGTATTCAAGTCGAGCCATACCCAGTGACAAGTCATCTCCATAGTGCTCGTAAACCGTACGCCCGAACCAAGGAGGAGTTGAATTGCATCTGTCATAAATATTAGTTCAGATTTCAATTAAAGCACTGTTTAAAAAAAGCTCCTCTAAACACATACCGTCTCGCTCGTTTGCAAGGAATGGCGAACTCTCGAATCATTTCCGAACGAGCTGCACGGCAACGTCCAACATTGTTAATTGGCCTCAGTTGCATCATTCTGTAAGAAACGTACATAGAAAACCAATAAAAACCTTGCAAATTAGAACAAACAGACCTTTTCCTTTCGATGTCAGCATAGCGAACGACCTCAGAAATCCACAACGCGTATAAAGGAACTTTATCGCGTTCATCCGCCTTAGGCATAGTAAATTCGAGAGAGGTTTCGCTGCTAATTGCTTCGAACCTGACGATGTTAAATCGAATAACAATACGATGGACTCAACTTTCCTCCCAACGGTTTACCGTCTCATCGTGGCTGGGAGGTGTTCCTGGGTGTCGAGCTGCGAAATGGAGCGGAGGATTCGTCTCCCTGGCAGGGTCTCCCACCCTGAGGAGTCTGGCATTTAAACCAGGAAGCCCAGGAAAGAGTAAACCAATACCAGAATCCACCACAGTATCAAACTAGCCACATGGCAGCAAATCTCCCTTTGATCCAAAACGTCGGCGAATGCCTGTAGTGGTGTCGACCTGGGGCAGATTTTGGCCAAGCTGACCTTGAGATTCCAGGGAAACACAATGGCTAAACCAGCAAAACTCCGAACAGTGGAGATTATGCTTGTGCTCGCAGAACCAGTGAGTTCGGGTCGTCCAAGTGTCCAAGTATACAAGTATCACAACTTCAATAAAGATCTCAGACGTATCTCACAAAGGGAACGTGAGTCACCTGGCGTTTCTTTTACGTTCGAAATAATCCACATGTTGGAACTGCCGAATTCTTTCTCTCTGTTCCTTACGCTGATCAATAAATTCTCCACTTTTATCGAGTTCTTGGATGAAATGGTTGGCACGTTCGTGAGTCTTCATTCTAAATACCTGCAGTTACATCACTTGTTAAAGTCAATCAAATGCAACTCAGCATACACATCAATTTGACAATCTGATGAGCCACTTCCTCGTAAAAAATCTGGCGTAATTTTCGGAGCCGGAATTCCGTCGAGGGCACTTTTTATCATAGCAATCCAATTAAACTCGCCAGTCTTAAAATGGAACTGCAAAAACTTGTTGGAAGCATCATCTAAAGCGAAAAACTGCCAACCTCATGAGAACGAATAATTTTCAAGGTTTCAATTTGATCGAATGAGTTGAATGATGCAGTCGTAATTGTGTTAGTAGCTGATAAATTATCTGTTGATGTATCATCTGTCAAGGAATCCATAGTTTTCATCTTCAGGACGCCATCCGCACAATTAACCTAACGTGAAATACACAGTGACTGGAAGAGAAAAAAAAACACTGGCAAATTGAGTATGGCTGTGATACTCACCGAATACTCTATTCTACGACCAGCAATGGTAGTTGTTACTGTGTCGATATTGCAACATTTTTTCTTCGTTTGTTTCGATACCACTGAAGCCAAACTGCCACTTTCGTCATCGACATCCTCAATTACAGTTACGTGAGCTGGACTGGATGGACACATCACTTCCACAGGCTCAACGCACTCCACGCCCGCATCAGTCGTCTCACAATGGACTTCGTCATCGTATGTTGAAGAAACAGTCATCACCCAGTCTTTCACTATTTCAATAGATTTTTTCATACGATCGTGTTTCATTGTCAAGCTATTTCCTTTTTCTTGCTCAACGATAGTGAGTGGATCGAACACCTAAACAAAACTCTTTCATTAATACTAAATATTTTCCGAAGAAAAATGTAGAAAACAACAATCACCGTGTTTTTAACACAATCACCCATTATACGACGACCTTCTTCTGCTAATACTGGATCAGGAACGTGAACATTTTCAGTACTTAGACTGTTGATATTCACGCCCACCTTGCCGCTATCAAAAAAGAATACCACCTGACCACATGGGCAATCAAGTTCTACCTGACCCGTTTTATCCACGATCCCCTTCAATTCGTCGAAAGTCGAGTTAAGCTGTAACATTGGTAGCATAACAAATATATCATGTCTGCAAGGCAAAACGTTATTTTATTTATATTTTATTAACGCACGGTTTCTGAATGCAGTTTTACAATGTGTTGAAGAACTCGATGAAACGAAAAGATAGTGTTGATCCCTCAATTTTAAGTTTCAACTCTGTCAAAGTGAAATGGGAATTCTCGGCTAAGATTATAAACACACGCGGTGGTATCAAAACTCCACTGCTCCACGTTTCAAACTTGTTAAAATTACCTTTGCGATTATTTTATTAAGATTCATGATGTTATTTCGCATTAAAAACTTCGCACGAGTTTCATGAAATCGCGATAAAACATAAGCCCGAGACAATGGTGAAATCAGGGATAGATGATAATGGTCGTTCCGCATTAGTTCCTGAAACCTAAGTTATCAGTACAAGCCAAATCACGAAGATGGGCCTCTGAATTATTATATAATAAAAAGAAGAAACTAGGTCCAACTTACGTCTATATGATTGTTAAAATACGAGGAAACTTCTTTGTAAATCTGATTCCGACATATTGATAAGACAGCAAAGGAAGGGAACAGAAACGAGAATCCATTAGCGCTGTTGTTTCGAGTAACATTATCGCTGATCAAGTTCTCGAGCGAATCACATTCAATCGATTGTGTATCAAGGAAGAACTTCTCCATCTTGAAAAGAAACTGACAACAATCTAAGTTCATATACAGAAATATTTTGAAACGGAAAATAAGTTACATCGAAATCTGTGTTCGCAAACGGACATGTGCCGACTTCAAAAAAGGGAACCAAGTCGATGAAAAACACCTCCTCGCTGTTTTTGTATGGACGTTCTTTTGAATTCCAATGTGTCATAGATTGCAACCGGGTTAGCGCATTAGGAATAGTGATCTAAATATGTAATAAACTATTTATAAACACTCTTTTTGTCACATTTTTAACTCACATGTTTGATTAATGACAAGGCGAGACCGTGTGCATTATTGTATATGGAGGAGAAATTATTGGTTTTTCTGTAAAACGACCATACTGATTGAAGAAGGCAATAAATAAACTAGTGACTATACCTATTCCACTCCTCGAATCGTCGGACGTAGGAGGAGCACATCTCTGCTTTTGAAGCAAGAGCTACTGCGGTATTCATTTCGAAAAGCAAGCAATGCATACGCGCATCAAACTATAATGAATCATTCTAAGTAAATTTCGAAAACTGAGTTACAGAGAAACAGAAAACAACGTACCAACTGATGATGGGTCTCCCAAAGGGAGCACTGATATATACTGAAGACACCCAACTGAACACACCGTGTCAAATATTCCCAAATTTCGTACTGGATGTCTAGCATGTAGAGCTGCGCGTCCATAAGAAAATGCAAAGTCCAATGTGAAGATGAACGAATATTCTAAAGGGAAAGTATTTCTGAAAAAACAAAGCCCAGTTCTATGTAGGCTAAGTGGGAGAATGACGTATAATCCAATGCTATTAACCAAATCAATCACGGACTAGCAGTTCACAATATCTACTTTTAAGCAAATTCCGGTGATATCGTTTCCTTCAGAATCTAGACGTTTGGTTTCATAACATTATTGGGAATGCAGCGCTTTCATCGAATGACGCTGTATGGCAGTATGACCTGGCTCCAAAGAACGTCAGAGCAACGGTATGTTAGAAAACGAACAACAAAAGTACGTGATATAAATAGCTTGTCAGCTCATCAAGGACGTTTCGTAAGATCAAAACAGTCAAGGGCTATTTATAGACGTGGCGAATAATTATAACTGAAAGAAAAATGGAATTGCTCGTTTACCTCTACAACAGATCTTGTACTCTTCACTTGCTCCAGGATACACTTAACACCTGCTTCGTACTGCATCAAAGCAGACTCCAGACTTCCTTCACAGCGAGGCAGAGAGAGACGAAATGGTGTCAGTGGACGTATTGAAGTGGCCAGCTTGGCTATAAACATCCAGAAATCATTTTAAAAATTGTAAAAGAAAACTAAATCGGCGACAGTAACAACTTACATATGCTTCTTAGAAAGTCCTCGAACACTTACCGATTTGTAATTAAAACAGTGTCCCAAAAAAACTACAATAATGAGCTTTTTTAATAATTAAAATTTATTTAACCCTCCAATTGAGGAGGAATACAAGGTGATTGGATGCTATGTTCCTGTTCCTCCCTTCTACTCCTTAAATCCTTATCGTGAAGATGGATTCTGCACGAATTATTATATAAAGTTGGAGTAATACAAAATGCATAACATTCGGACATCTTAAATTAGGAATCGCAGTAACATAGAGTAAACCTATTCTGCGAATCGGAGCCAGAAAAAGCCGTAGGAAGAGGTATGTCTATACTCTAAGGAAAAAATTCTAAACAGTCAGCACAATACCTCTGAAACTGATACTGGGCTACTGACTGACTGGACAATGTGTCTGATGAAGATGGCACACTCAGGTATCCAAATTAAACTTTTCCGTAAGACATTACTACGTTTGATGTATTAGGTTAAAAAAAACAAAGTTAACCATGAATGCGAACAAAAGAGGGGGAGATGGTATTACAGGTAAAATACGACACAAACATAGTTCGAAAAGATTAGAGCTAGTTGTAAATCACGCGATAACAAGAGAAAAGCAGACAATTTAAATCATGACGTTTCAAAAATGCAAGGGCTTTCGCGAGCCGGTCGTATAGAAAGCAACGAATGTGAGGATGTCGAATTCGACAGCTTTTGAGAAAAAATTGTTGGAAAAAACAAAAGGCTCGAAAAAGGATGATGTATGAAATTCCCTAGTCAACGAAGTTGCAACGATTTGTTCCTATAAACAGCGATGGATGCTAAGCCTTTCAAGTATTATCTCATACTGTTCAAGTAATTGATGTTCTCTTACTGTGATGAAACTATCACTGCAGATTACAACTGTGTTCAATAAAGAAAACGTATGCGAAAACAACAGCACCTGCTGATTGTTAAGGGTAACTAGCACGAAATATTTCTACGGCAGTAAGACATCTATCCAGAGATTCTTCGAGCACACTCGACGATCTTCACTCAACTACTTGGTCTTCTTAGCACAAACATCACTTCTTAGAAAAAACAGAGAAGAAAAAAATTCATCAAGATGCCGAAGACTCCCTTCAAGTACTGACACCAGGAGTTCGGACTGATGTCAAATCGTAAATAAGACTTCGGTGGGGTTTCTGGAAGCGAAACTGCTCGAAGTGTTTTCGGATAGAAATACTACTTCACTGAGTTATAGAAACTTAATGTCCAGCAGTGAAATTGGTAAGATTTTGAATAACGTAATACAGATGTGTTTAGGCCGTCTCGGACTAGAACCGTTTTGTGAATTCCCCTAATATATTACTTGAAGAATACTTGAAAAGCAGTTTCTCATGGTTGCTTTTCGTTGGTCTAAAACAAAATGCCTTAGTGAGCTTAAAATTACCTAACAAATTCCAAGTAAATGTCTCACCTGGGGTTTTACCACGACTGTAGAGGCGAAAACTTTGTATAGCAGGAAACATTAAAAATAGGTATTAAAGAGTCTTCCATGTTCTAAGTTACACTTCAATAAAGTCATAAATTGTGGCCCTACTGTAGTCAACTAACAAATACGACTAGAAATGAAGTCCACTTACACATATCTGGTTCCAAGGTAACAATGGGATTGCTAGACTTTATCGTAGCCAGCTTAAATAGGTTTAATTAAAAGCAAGAAGAACAAAAATAAAAAGATAATGTACTCACACTGAAATCAGAAATTAAATGGCTCTCACGTCTGCACGACTTAATAGCTTTGGCGCTTTGTAGAAATGAACGTGGTGAAAGTTCAGCGGCCTAGGAGCACTTCTATACAGTTGCCTTCAAAGGTGGAAGAAGAAAACCGGAACTTGGTGTAAGCTAATAAGACTACCATTTAAAACAGAAGTATATTAGAAATAAAAGACAAAAATTGCTTCATAAATTACTACTACGGGGGAAAACTTTCAAAGAATAACTAATAAGCTACGAAACACTTTTAATAACATTAATAACATTAATGTCATCAATAACATCAATAACATTTTACGAATATGACGCACCCGGAAGCCTGAACTCTTCCAATTAAAAAAAATCGCATAATTAACATGGGGCAATTGATCACCCTAACTTCCTATCAACTTTCGCAACTTTAACACAACAATGTCAAGCACGATGAATTATGAAAGTGCAGTACGAGGATAGTTAGAAGGATTCCATTTACCTTGAATGCTTTACAGATAATGGCCACAGTGCCGATTAGGCTTTCACCAGCGGTGTAGTGTGTTCTTCTCCACAAATGATCCAAAGCAATACTGGTATCGTTTGCAGTAAACTTGACAATACTTTTCTCCCTCTCTGCGCTTAAACGCTTGGCCCTGCTTCTAGTGATTGGACCCGTAACTTGGTCAGATGTTGAAGCAGAGTGCTTAAATGATAGATCGAAGCACAAAAATTTGATGAGTAAGTAATCAGAAACTTCGAAAATATTCAACTTCAACGTACTTCAATTCTTCGTTTTTTTCTGGACATATCTGCTTTTATTCCAAAAAGGTCAGGAGACTGGATGAAACACTGCTCCAAATACTACAAATAGAATGATTGCTACTTTCCATAAATTGCACGAAATCATTGGTTCACAGTTTGCACAAAAAGCAATCTTATTTTTGTTCATCGCTAATGTTAAGCAACGTACCGTTATCGGAGAAAATCCACTATCGGGCGGGTCGTCACTCAGTAGATACTGCAAAAGAAATTATGGGATAAAACTAACTATACGATAAGATATTAATGCTTCGCAGTCGCAAATTCGCTTGGAAGACATGTGAAGGCAAATAACTACTTGTAGTCGATATATTTGCTTATACGTTGATATAAATTGATCTTGTTGAGCTGATGCGAGGTTGTATAAGCTTCCATTGTCATTTTTGTTGTTGTTGTTGTTGTTGTTGTTCTCGTCGTCTTCGTTTTTGTTGTCGTTGTTGTTGCAGCTGCTGCTGTTGTTGGTTGATAGCAGACGTTTCAGCGATTTCGTCTTCCTCAGAGCTGACCGTGCTGTTGCGAGTGGGACTATTGTCAACATTTCGGAGTATTTTGAACTCCAAAGTTTAGAGTCCCATTCGCAAGAGTGCGGCTCGGAGGAAGGGGAGATCGCCAAAACGTCAGTCATCGACCAACAACACCAACAACAACGACAACAACAACAACAACCAACAACGACAACGAAAACTTATACCAATCTCGCATCAGCTCAACAAGACCATTTAATACGATCATATAATAAATACACGAACTATTTATGCTGCGGTTTGTAGAAGGTCGGCCTTTCGAAATACTTAATTGTAGTTAAGGGCAAAAGAAATTACAGAAAAAGCTAACTTCCGAGATTAAACTGCTTTCAACGATTGCGCTGTCGATCAGTGCTACCTATAAAAAAGAAACATGTAAGTAATATAACGAACAGATGAACATCCAAATATAAAACTTGGTACGGAGTAATCGATAGCAATCAATTTGATTAAATTAGAGTCAATGATGACAATCAAGACGTTACGAAAGGAGAATATCGTTAAAAAAACAAAAGTATGCTATGTACTTGCGAGCGTCGCCTCCTTGAGACCGTCTTTCTTTTCGCCCGAGGACGCGCAGCAGTGCCTGAGGAACTTCCAAAACTGTCAGCGCTATCGACCAAGTTTCCCGCACTCACAGGTCCCTCACGTGTGTCTTCTCGTCCGCAAAACGAACGAATGCATGACTCCTCCAGTTCACCACTTATAGTTGTCGCAAGAGGTATACTACATGAGAACGATTCAGCCATCACTTCGTTTCCAGTACCAATCACAGGCTGTAATGATTTAAACTGCTTCTCATCTAATACTGACGGCCATAATTGGTGAATACATCCCCGTTTTTATTCTTTTGAAAAAAAAAAGAAAAAACTGAGTGAAAGTCTCATGTAAAAAGGAATATTTGAAAGGATTATCCATTGTGTTTCCCTGGAAACCCGAGGTCAGCCTGGCTATCTGCCTCAGGTCGTTACCATCACAGTCAGTCGCTGCCGATCAGCGGAAGATTTTCCATCATGCGACTAGTCTGATGCCAGGACGGTTGTGAATCCTGGTATTGGTTCACTCTTAGCTGGACATCCTGATGGAAACGCCAGACTCCTCAGATTGGGAGACCCTGCCGGAGGGATGAATTCCCCCGCTGTACGTCGCAGTCTGATGACCAGTAGCACCTTCCAGCCACGATGAAGCGGCAAACCGATGGGAAGTTTGAAAGGACAGCGAAACTAAAATTTAACAAACCTGTTCTCCTCCGTCCTCCCATTTTCGTCTTCGTAACAATACTTGTTCCGTCTGCAAATCATCAGAATTGGCATGAATCCCTTCGATTATTGCGAAAAAGCCATCATTAGTAACCTTCAATTTCACAGGTGTTATTGTTCCACATATTTGCAGCAAGTGGGATTTAGTTAGGAAAGCCAACTCTGCCATTTCTTCCTCTTCATCTATATTAACAAAAGAACAATCGATCCCAATCACTGACAGGGCATTACGCTCCTGCTCCGCACAAGGAACATTGTGAGAAATAAGAATACTTTCTGTCAGTCGACCATCCTTAATAACATTAGACGTCGAAATGTTGCTAAACGAACAGTATTCTTCAAAAGGAACAATTATGGTTCCAGTTGTGGAAACACTAATTCCTTCAAATTCCTCGCCCGTTCCCACCAACGACTCAAACATAATATTTCCAGTAGCATCAGGAGTCAAGTGAATCAGTGATAAATCCGACACGATGATGCTAAGCTGATCCACTTCAGCGTTGGCACATAGCAATGAAAAGCAAACTTGAAGATGTTCATCATTCCCACTGAAATTCGTGTCCATAGTGTGGATTGAATGTACGCACTGCTGGTTCGAATAAGTGAATCCCGCAAAATTTTTTTGGACATCAAAACATCGCTCCTCAACGTGGCTACAAGTGAATTCAGTATGAGATAAATTAATAGAAACATCACGCACAATATTCAAACATTCCACTCCTACTGCTGCGATATTAACTGCTCCACTAACAGAGTAGCGTTCCTCTTCTCCAACAGCTTCAAAAAACACAATATCACAACAACTAGAGTATTCGATGTCGGGAAAAACCAAGTCCTCTTTGGAAGAATGATTTTCTGCAGTTTGAATATGTGCTACCTCATCGGATGTTAAGTAAGCGTTTGGAACAGGATATTCAGATGAAATGTTGTCAAGTCTTACATCAACATCTTTCACAGACAAATCAGCTACAGCTGACATATCAAATGGGAAATCAAGAACGTCGACTCCAACATTGTGCAAAGATGAAGTTTTCAGTTCAGGTATGACAGATGTAGAGAGCCTTATGTGACGATAACAGTTCCCGTAGTCATCATGGAAGGAGCTGGTGATGTCCGTATCCATAATTTTTTGTAGAGCTGTTCCTGATGATTCACTTTTCTTTAGTGATAGAACCACACTTACTAAGCTGTTTGGCTCTCTAAAATGCGTAAATTGATCCCCGCAGGTTTTTTGCTCTGTCAGCTTATCGTTATATTCCAAACTGTGGCATATCCATGAAGATATTTGGTCAATTATTATGTCAATAACGTGGGTGGCAACCCGACCTACATCGTCCTCTGTTTGATCTTCTTGTATGTGTTCCTGCTTGGTGCCAAGAGATTTGGAAGCTTCGGTACTACTACTAGCTTCTGTTGAGGCCTTTTTGGGGTCATTAGAATCAACTCTCGTAGGGGTCACCCGAGGAAAGTGAACGACTTCACCCAAAAACGTTCGCAATTTTTGCCGCATTTTATGAGAAGGCGCATCGCCCTCATCACCCGAAGACGTGTCTATATTTTCTGCTGACTTAAAGAACGTATCGACATTGATATCCACAAGATCATCCTCGTTCAAGTCGAAGTCCTCAAGACCAGAGAACGCGAACTGAAATAACTAACTTACAACAACATTTTTGATTCTCGAAACAAGATATTAAAAAGATATGAAACGATGAATCAGGATTAAATTAAAACGTACATCTTCTTCCCATGCGTTTCGCATTCCCGACTGTGATTTCGAGCACAATGAAGGACTTTGATCATGATTAGAACAATGGGCAACCTTAAATCAAACACCTTCATAAGGTTATTTAACAGGAGCAATACTAAGAGACGGGTGGATTATCTAAATACTAACGTTTTCACCTCCACCAATTTTAATTTCTGCCACAACCTCTTGGCTTGTATTCAAGGGTTTAGATTCCTGTAACATAAAACTTTTAGTAAACTACAACACAATGTAAAACACTAACAAACGCAATTGATTTGACGAATTCACGACTAACCCATATTGGTGAAGGTCTCACATTGCGAATATTTGGAGCAGCTCCTTCTCCACTCTGTTGCTTAGCTCGCTCAAGTACGGCTTGCCGATACTTCTGAACAGTAATGCTTAACACTTTTGCCCAAACTGAGGTACAACGAGAACGAAGGAGAAAACTCAATTACCTCTGAGTTTCGACCTCTTGGTTTGCTTCTTAGTGGTGGAGGTGGAGGGCTCTAAACTGGCAAAATCAAATATAAGTTGGAAGAAGAAGAAAACACAACTGTCTAATATTGGACCAAACATTTAGCTTGTTTAAAATAACCAACACGTTGCGCGACAGGGACGTTCAAGTTTCGATACTCCTGCCTTTTAGAACGAACTCGCTCAGGTAAATGCTCCCAACATCGTCGTGAACGAGATTTTATCTGGAAGGGAACACGTGCTATCAAAAGAAGGTAGCGATGTTAAAAAAATTCTCCCTGTTAACAATAAGATGACTAACATCTCTTTTCGGCTGTAGTTCTTCCAGACAAACTTGAGCCACTAGCTCTTTCAACACTTCGCCTACTTCGTGAAGTAATGCCGTGTCATGGATGATTGATGAATCAAGCAACTAGAAATTGAAACTATTACCAGCAACGAAAAGTCAATGATACTTTTCTGTATAACGAAAGAGGATATCGAACTTACTATAGTAGCTTCTAAAGGAAGTTCAACCGTAGGATCCTCTATAACTTTCAAAGTCAAATCAAGGACCGGTAGCTCTCTTTGCTTGATTGCCACTTTTTCAGCAATCTCCGCATCTCGAATTGCTTGCTTTTGCTTCGCAAGTCTTCCACGGAATTTCTTTGGAGGACGGCCGGCTTTCTAAAAGAAGATATTCGCACAGAATGACATAATATATAGTTTTCAGCACGAAAATTAGGACTTGCCTTACGCGTTTGTAAGCACTGTTCCTTTGTATCTGGAAATCCTGAAGGCGGTGCAGAAGCAATGAGCTCCTTAATCGCTTCCTCTACTGTATCGTCTACTGTTTCGATATCAATAGCGGTGTTATCGTCATCATGGTCTTGCGGCTTCACTCGCTTACGGTGCGCGAATCCCTGTGAATCCAGGCTGGTATGTTTACTTCAACTACGACTAGCTTCTTTAAACAATCATTTTTATAAGGTTGCAAACCAAAAGAAACTTGTTTTCCCTTCAGAATGCTGCAGTAACGAAACTTAATTCTGTAGCAACTCATAGTGTCAAGTACTAGGTTCTCCGGAAACCAATGTCTGAATTACACCTACATTTTCACGGAGGCATATCTCAGATGAGAATAAATTTAATTGATACACGCGAAAACTGCTACAAAATACACATCTCTTTTCCAACGAGAAAGAGGTTTGTTTCTACATTCTGCAAAAAATTCTGGACTTGTGGAGGATGAATTCGATGAAGCTATTTTCAGCTTACACTGTTTCTGAAGCATCTTTCGCAAAGGAAACTATCGATGTGCTTAAAGAATTAGTCGATTGGTGAGTATGATGGATGAGGTAGAGCTCAGTAGCCCAACATTCAACCTTCGCAGCGTCGGTTGTATGAGGCGTCGACATACTTTAATGTTGAAAAGGATTAGTGCATTCTTGTTGACCAGTACGGGGTGCACCCGTTGAAGTTTTAGGTGTACTTCGTTGATTTTCGGTACATAATTCGAGCTTTCTCGGCTTTCACATCTTCAGTTGCTTCGAAAGAATTGAGTTGTGCACATGTTTACTTCCACCAACCAGCCCCTCCCCTTCGATTCATCGCTATCAATAATTGAAGGAAGTTCGCGACATCCCTCACCATCAAACTCGAAATTTTACACGATGAAATTTTCTTGGAATCAATGTTGCACTGTGCATTCGTTAAAACTTTTTTGGCTACATTTCTCATTAATATTTGAAACTGTCTGCGCTGCACACCACCGAGTATGAACACGTAGTAGATTTCTCGAAATTGTTGTTCCAACATCTTTAATTCTAATCTTCAAAAAAGTGAAAAACACATATTATTACGCAATGATATGGAGCCAAAGTGCATAAAGTGAGGTTTGTAATGGTACATAATACTACAGCATTCGAGAAAAAAAAACTACTGCTAAAAACAAACAGGGAAAGTGAGATTACAAGTCCGACGTTAATTTCCGAGCAACCCAGTAAATTGCTGAAAGCGATTTCATGTTGACATGTGCTACAACAACACTAAATTCTACAAGTTAAGACAATGAAATGCCTAACCTGTTCTTCTGGTACGGGAGTACGGTTGACAACAGTCAAACGGGACACAAGCTTTGGAATGCGCTAAGAAGTCAAAAAAAAAGTATTAGAAGAGGTAGTGCTAGATTCTAAACAAAGTTACCTGTCTAGATTTACGAGCTGCAACTGTGGAGACATGATCGAACAACACATTCTTCCTTGAATGTTTCTGAGGCTTCGCCACATTCTAATAAAGAACAGTACTAGTATCATGTACCAGAATCTTGGATGAAGCAAAGGAAATTGAAAACAAACCTTGACATGTTTTTCTCGCTTTTTTCCAGTTATCTAAAAATAACAATAACGCTAATGTGCGCACAATAAATAAGCTATCACGCTACTATACTGCTAACAAAACCATACCACGATAATTTCATTGTCATCGTCCGGATATAGAACGTCTTTCCTTTTACTTTTCGCTTTTGGTTGCGTTATAGAAGCAGAATTTCGCTAAAAATGAAAGAAAAAAAAGACTTACTTCTACAGGTCCCATAAAAATAACTCACTGAATTGTGATTATGAAGAGCACCTTCGTATCCCGAAATTGATGGAGAGTGATTCCAAGATGCTAGAAACGCATGAGATCGCCTCCACTGATCCACTTCCCTTCCTATCTTTTTCCCTTGTTTGCCAACTATTGATTGCACATCCCAGACAGTTCCGGCTTTCGGAGATCCAGACCTACGCACTTCAGCACTTGATCTCGTCTCTGTGGGAATCCTACCCAACTGGGAAATAAGATTGCCCGGAGGGCGGTCCCTTATAAGTAATGTCCCATCTGGCAATCTTTTAACTCGACGTAACTGACCATGTTCATCTCTCAAAAGGACGATCTCTTTCTGGGGTTTTTGAGAGGATGTAACACGGGACGCTAATCTCCTTTGAGCATTCCTTGAAGAATTGTTCTGATCTAAAAGCTGGGAGTGGCCCTTATTAGTCAACGACGAAGAGCACTTCTCCACTTGCTGGACACTGCCCTGATTCTCATCGGTTATTTCTGTTACAGGAGCTGAGGTAGGCATACACTCTGTAGGAAGATCATCCAAAATTTGCTCAGAAGCACATCCTCTATCACTTAGAGCAGGTACTGAGTTTGTACCAAGTGTTCGTGTAACTGGCCTTCCACTGGAAGCACTTCGACGGTAATTAGAAGCTGGTGCTTCACGGCGTCCAGACGAATGGCTACGAGGATATACATGGTCAGAACGAATTAAGGAAGATGTGGCAGTAGTTAGCGCATTCCCTGTCAGCACTCCTGGCCTTCGTGCAACCTCTGTAGCAGAAACATTTGTTAATAACGGCGCTCTGATTGCACCATAACTAAACGGCAAATTTTGATGTGATGTAGATGATGCTGCAGCTGTTGAATTATGAGTAAATCGGGGTGCTTGGTCGATCCTCGATACCCGTGCTCCTTGTGGACGACCACCAGGTGTCCAGTTATATGAACCTCCTCCTCTCCTTGCCGAATCCGCCATCTCGCGAAGAGTATGGAGTGGTCGCTGCACATACCTAAGTAGTAAAACATAACATTCATAATCTATCCACTTGACAGGGCATTTACCGTTGGCGCTCAGTGGACGCATGATCCAGACCGCGCAACTCATCCAGTGAGACTACGTAACGACCCGTTGCGAGATCTATTGCTGGCTGAAATTTGTGGCATTAGTATCCCACACAAACGTCTCTAATGGAACGCACCTCAATAGTTCTGTTAGCAATCATGCGTATCGCTTTAGATGCAGTTGATCTTTGGTGGCGTAGTGTTCTAAAGGTGTGGACTCATTCGTAGAATAAGAAAATAAAAAGTTTTGACAAATCTTTCAATATGATTAAGGAACTCAAGACAAGACAATACAACATCCATTTCCACCACAAGAGAGTAACAATCGAAAATCGCCTGGAGTTGACGTGAACAAATAGAAGTGGCATACTTTGAAGGACCATCAGGTACGCGACAAGTCAATGACTGCGAAACAGATGTCTGGCGCACTGGTTCCTGAGATTAATAGGAAAACATGAAGATACCCTCACCTTAGAGTAACTTCTACACTCACCTCACACTGTAAAGAAACTTGCTCACGATTAACGAACGCATTATTCACCAGTCGCTTTATGCTCACTCTTTTGTTATGTTCATAAGCCTCTAGACGTGGTGTACCAAGCTCATGAGGTACTACTACTGGCTGCAAAGGAATGCACAATTAACGTATATATATATATA
>MQTX01000103.1:338288-449390 GCA_009735665.1 Angiostrongylus cantonensis
CTCGTGGCAGCATCACCAGCAAGTGGTTTTAGCGTAGTCTTGGATGAACCTGGAAGCGTGGTAAAAGGAGAATGAGAAGAAGTAGGCTTTGTTGAAAACATCTTCATCTGAGTCGCAATGGAAGATCTCAGAGATTGGAAACCCCGTGGGATGCCCTATAAAGTTGCACATTACCACAACCAAACGTTATATAACTTAAAAAACTATACTTTATATTGAATTCTTTGTTGTTCAGCATAGTCAGGGGGAGGTTTCTGAGTTGGCCTTGGTCCTCGTCTAATAATTGGTGCTCGACCATGACCACTTCCGGTATTGGCATAAAAGCTGCAGAAGTTGGAGTTTCATCTATTACTAAAAATGCATGAATGACTCTAGCAAAGCACCAACCATTTCCTTTCAAAGATCTGCATTAACCGATTCGAAAGCTGTCGAAACTCACTACGCATGGTATCATCCCACCTAAACTTTTCGAAATATTACACATTACATAACATCGAAATTAATCAAATATAACAATAACAGAAAATTCACTTACTCTTCGTAGTCAGGAAACAAAGGGAATACTTTTCCAAACTGTATGTCCTGGATGTAACGAGTTTGATCTATAACACATCGCATCGCTAGTTATATAATAGCACAACAAACGGAATATTTTCTCCTTTTCACATGGTTCATTAACTGCGACCAAAACGTAGTAGTTTGGCCAATTTCGTTTTCACTGGTAAACAGACTTTATGCTCCCTTCAAAACACTAGATAGATAAGGAACTGTGGTTCAAATCTGTAACCCTTCAACACGGCTAGACGTTATTGTATATTTTGTACCAAATAAAAGGCATGAGCTAATTCTACTGAGATCGGTCTGCTTCGTGCATTCCGGACAAATGACTGATGCATATGATGACTCAAGCATTTCAGAAAAATGCGTTTCGAAACCAACCATGACTAGGACGATCTCTTGTATCAATCACAGTGCGGAAGAACCCATGGATGTGAGCTCCTCTAGAATGAAACCGATACAAATCACTGGCGAATGCTTCCACAGGTTTATATCTCGTGTCAGCTTCCAGAAGAGCCACGTTCGCAAATGGGAAGTAACGATCACAGGCTTTCTTATAGTTGACTAGTAGGTACTCTTTCTTCTCTGTAGGCGAGAGATTTGGCGGAAAATATGCTAAAAATGAAAATTAGTGAAGGAAAAATAATCGTAACAAGAATGATGCACAAGAGGATTTCAAAGTGCTGCAATTTAAAAAGATCTATGCAATCATGTCCTCCATGCCGAACTAAATTTGAATCCAGGTCACTTTCTTGCCCAAGTATGATCGACATTGAATGAATTGTTTGGCTACTCACAAATGTCGCTTCACTGCAATTTCAAAAAGCAACACTGAACAACAATCACGTTCAGAGGACATCATCAATTTCCGGATACATATGATGACGCAATATTAAGAGCTATAGTCTGACAACTTCGCATTTCGCAAAGCGCACATTTGTGTTATCCCATGTGCAAAAAATGTTCAACGCTGTTATTTATTTATATTTGGTAAACATGGAAGACATTTGTCGTGATCGTCGTAAAAATCGCTGTATAAGTTGTATCGTTAGATACTATAATTGAAGGCCTAAATTTTCATACAACGTATTTGTGCTAATACTCACGTCGCTGGATGGTTTTTGGTGGCCGTAAATTTGACTGCTCTTGTCGATCTTCTGCAAGTATAATAGCTTCTCTCTCGTCTGGACCTCCAATGAAGTATTCGTGGTCTTCTATTTCGACGCCATCCCATTCTCCCTCATCATATTCCTGTGAAGTCATGACAATGACATGCATAAAATGATAATTCTCAGTACGGAACCGTCATCATTTCATGCCCAACCAACCTGTACAAGGTAAGCAAGTGATTCATCTTCCAATTCTCCATATAATGGACGACGTGGTTGTGATTTCGACCTCGACCGTAAAACTGGAACATGATGTGGAGGAGGTTCACCTATAGGTTGATTTGATGGTCCTTCAAACATAGCCGCCGGTCTGACCTCGTACTGCACAGAATGATTCGGCTGCATTTCCAACGTCGATGGGGGATTTTGAACGATATAATGTACTCTATTACTACCCGGAATTGTTTCTATATGACGAGGACGTCCTGTTTGACCAAAGTGGTTGGAATTTGAACGCAACTGCTGTTGTGGGTAAGCAGGAACAACTTCTTCAGGGACAGCAGCAACGTACTGCTGAGGTTCTACAGTGTTTACTAACATGTCGTCAATTACAACTTCATTAGCCGCCACTTGTAGACTTTCAACCGAATTTCTCGTTTCAATATCAGTTTCCGCATCAGTAAGCAGATAAACTTCTTCAGTATGGTCCAAATGCTGCAATGAGCACCTTCTCATTAAAACAATAGCTTTAGAAAACCCCGGAAGTCCACGAACAAACCTGTCCAACATTGTGCAGATCTTGAAACTGATATACATCGTCGTATACCACGTGTGGTAGCGGTTGTACCCATTCGTTGTCATCTGTGACCATGTATTGTGAAAAAGTTGGATTTACTACAGCCTCTCCACTACTGCTAGGATCAACGGGTTCACTGTAGCACTCATGAGCCTCGTCGCCCTCCACTCGTTGTCCTCCTGGATCGATATCGGGCTCATTGGACATACTGAAAACAGAAATGCCAGAGTGCTGCTGAGTTTCGTGATTTCCCTAACGTCTAGCATGTACTATAACATCCTCCACACAAGGCTAAAATTGGATGGAAATTCGACAGCGATCTCGATTTATGCTCGGTTTGGTGGAGGAATCTTGTAAAGAGAATTATACCAGCAACTATGAATGGAAAATGAGAAATTCATCAAAAGACCTGGTAAAGAAACCCATCATCTATGCCAGGAAAATGGAAACCAGGTCGAAATCCGCAAGAGTAGCAATTGCGAAAATACTTTAAAATGCAATGCCACGGGACACGATGTCTCATCGGTCAACTCTTCACTGAATTTTATTTCAAGTGCTTTCGATTTTGAAAAACTCGCAATATATCACAATAAAAGGCGCATTTCTTGGGAAAATAACACGAAGATCGGCCTTTAAGCATCATGTCACGAAATAAAACAATAAGAAAGGTAAATATGAAGGGTAGTTGCTGGCGTTGGCTTATAGAGTACGACGTCGAGGACACCAGAGTTAATACCAGAACACGGGTTGGTGGGAGTCAGAGGCCGGCAGAAATCGTTGACAGAAGGTTGAAGCGCCACATGCACAGGGAGGTCGAATGGAAAGCAGTGTGGGAACCGGTGGATGGGCAAGCAACAGCAAGCAGAGAAAGCCTGAGGGAGTCGAGGCCGATTGAAGCATCGACGGTCCTGAAACGATTCACGGTCCGAAAGAGCCGACGCATGATAGTAAGGGGAAAGTAGGGACGAGCAGCACACACGCGTTCCGTCCTACGCCACGTCCAGCCATCAGCACTTCATGCTAGGCACGCGTCTGCTTTGCATTCCTGAGTTCGGCATACACTGTTGAGCTGTGTAGCTGTAGTGACTTCCATGCTCAGTACATCAACCACTAACCCGCTATAAATCCGATAAGAGAACAAAACAGCCAAAGGTAATGTTCTCGTAGTCAACTGGTTTTCTGGTCCCATTGTCGTATATCCAACTGTTTTGAACTACTCCAATACTTAAAAATAATTCAGGGAAATACTTCTGCAGTTGTTTTCTCCTTCAGTGTTCGGGTTTCTCGATAAGGTTTTATGCGGTAGTTACGAGCTTGTATTATGGCCAACTTTTTGGATTCCTACAGTGTTCAACCATACTCGATTCAACTTGGTTTGACGACGACGAAGAAGAGCACTGCAAGAAGAAGCAAATGATGTAGGATCAACTGTCGTACCACTGATCTTCGAGTGAATCAAGTAGGCGTCAGTAAATCTTCCATTTCTCTTTGTCGTATGCAAACTCTTGCATTCCCAGTGGGTTCTGCTGGCTCTAGAGATCTGTTTAACACCATTTCTTTTGGTTTTCTCGAAGAACTCTGACGGTCGGGTCGTTGGTCTTCGCGTCGTGCGTTTGACATCGCGAGTAATCCAGTTGCTAACGACGCTTGTCCATCAGCTCTCGACCATATGAATAACGTGTCCGGTCCACTTTATCTTCGGCAATTTAGCGTGTAAAACACCGTCTTTGATTTTTCATCGTCAACGTGGTTCAGAGGTTCGGATCCCGTTCCTAAGTTGTATGATACGGGATACTCCTAATATCGTCCTATCGACTGCGCGCTCTAAAACACTGGGTGGTCTTTTATCCTGCCTGCCTAGCTGCCAGGTTTCTGAGGCATACGTTAGAGCAGGAAAAGTACAGAAGGGACCAGCACGAAGATAGTAGGGATGAGCGGCATGTACGCGTCCTGTCCGAAGCCACGTCCAGCCAGCAGCACTACCTGCCAAGCACGCGCTTGTTTGGTACACCTGAGTTCGACATCCACTGTTAAGCTGTGTAGCTGTGGTGTCTTGTATGCTCAATACATCAATCATTAACCCACTTATCCGTAAAAGAACAAAACTTAGCCAAAGGTAATGTTCTCGTGAAATGTGAACAGGTTTTCTGGTCTCAGAATCGCATATTCCACTGCTCTGAAGTACTCTTTTATATAGGTAATTCAAGGAAATAGTTCTGCAATTGTTTTCTCCTTCAATGTTCGGTTTTGTCGATAAGGTTGCATAGGGTGGTTACAAGCTCGTATTCTTGACTAACTCATCAGATTCCTGCGGTGTTCCACTACACTATTCAAATTAATTTGACGACGACGAAGAAGAGTACTGCAAGAAGAAGCAAATGATGTGGGATCACCTATCGTCTCACTGACCATCGAGTTAACGAAACAGGCGTCAGTAAATCTTCCATTTCTTCCTGTTGTAGGCAAACTCATGCATGTCTAGTGGGCTCTACTCCCTCTAGGGACATGTCTAACATCATAACTTCTTTTAGTACCCGCAAGAACTCTGATCATCGACTCGTTGGTGTTCCTGCCATGCGTTTGACATCGCGAGGAATCCTGTCACTAACGAGGCTTGTCCATCAATTGTCGATCATATCATTAACTTCTCCGGTTCACTTTATCTTCGGCAGTCTAGCGTGTAAAACACAGTATTTGATTTTTCATCGTCAATATGGTTCAAAGCTTCGGATACCGTTCCTCAGTTGCACGGCACGGGATACTCTTAATATCGTCCTTTTGACTGCGCATTCTATAACACTGGGTGGAGTTTCATACTGCCTTCCCAGCGACCGGATTTGTGACGCATACGTTAAGGCAGGAAGAATAGAGTCAAAATGGTGGGCTTCGAAGCGGGTGTTCTTTGTTCTCTTCACGATATCCTCGATGATCTTGGAACCTGTCCAAGTCGCTCGGTTATTGCTGCACAACTCTGGAGCGAAATACTTAATCATGTTGATTTACCAACCTAGGCAGACACAGCTGGAGCATTCGGAAGTGTTCGTAGCATTATTTGTGAATGGGACACACGAAACAATTCCGTTCCTCATGAACACCATTTTTGCGAGACTTAGTTGAAAACCAATGCTTCCACATGCGTTAACAAAGTCAGTAACCATTCGTTCCTTCTGTATAATGCTTGGTGTTATGAGAAAGACTTCTTTAACAAAGCCAAAGTGGTGTAATTGCTGCGCCACACGCGCCCTAGGTGTAATTGCTAAGAATCGATTTTCACTCCCAATTGTTCCATTAAAATGTTCCCATGACGTTCGTGAGTGTGACGGTAAATAATTTTGGAGAAATGGTATCGCCTTGAATAACCCCTCTGTTGACGTTGATTTTAGTATCACCATACAATTGTGACACTTTGGTTGTGAAATTTTTGTACAGCTCACGAAGAATATTTACGTACTGAGTAGGGACTCCTTGACTACCAAGATCTTCCTTGACTGCTTCTATCTCAACTGAATCAAAGCCCTTCCGTAAGTCGATGAAAGTGAGACAGAGCAGTCTTTTGTACTCTCGCGGTACTTCAATGAGCCTTGTTATCGTGTGAATGTGGTCCAACGTAGTAAATCTTTTTCGAAACTCTGCTTGCTCATATGGCCGTCCTTCGTCCAGTGTTTTGTCAATCCTGTTTAGGATGATTCGAGTGAAGAGTTTGTGGACGACAGGTAGCAAGAAATTGGGTGATACTTGCCGATATCTTGGAGGTCTTTCTTTCTGAACAATAATACGGTCTTGTTAGTCTTCTATTGAATAGGAACCTTGCAATTTGACGTTGAACATTTGAAGGACCGAACCAATATTGTATACGAAGAGTGGAGGAAGGTTCCTCAGGTGTTCGGATCAAATGATTCCCTACCAGGTGTGGTGTGGTTCTTCACCGACGAAACTGCATGTCGGATTTCAGAAGTGAGAATCGGTGAGACGACATATCCATCCTCCTTGATTTCATATGCGGGCAAGACAACGTGGATAATGAAGAGATTCAAGTCATGATCGTGAGTGATTTTCACCATTGCCTTTTTGGTAGCTGGCTGTAACTCTTCCATCCGGGAATTGAAGTGGTATGATTTGGCTTTTGCAGTTGGTGAAGTTTCGTCGGGCTTTGAGAGCACTTTTCCTAGTCTTTTCGGCTTAGATGATCTTCTCTCTCTAAGATTTTCTTTCGTTGCCTGTTTTCATTGTTTTGCAAGTTCAGCGGTGAGTTGGCGGTGGCCTGCAGCTTGTGCGTTGGCGTATCGGCTCGAGTGTTTCTGGAGACAGACATCTCTAGAAACTTCCGATGTCTTAGCTTTCATAGCGCTAATGTGAATTTGTTGGATGATCCGATCGTATTCCTCGTCGATGTTATCGACAACGGCACCTTCTTGACAGCCGACTGATTAAATTCCTGTTTTGATGGTTTTTAAACTCCGTTTTTTGAAGTTAGCCGCTTCTTATCCTATTCGCAAGAAACGAAACCTTGCGCAAAGGAGGCGATGATCTAATCCCATGTACAATTCTGGGTCAACAATGACATCGGTTGGGGAAACCCTTCGATTTATCATGATGTGGTCTATTCCGTTATGGAACTCACCATTAGTAGAATCTCCCGTCCAGCGCTTAGTGTGTCGCTCCTGGAATTGCGAGTTACCATGAATGGTCCTGATCGTCTCATGATAAACAGCCGCTTACCTGTTCGTTCCATTCTAGTGCGTGGGTCACAGTGTGACGCTCATCAGACAATCTTCTGGGTGCAATCTTAACGTGAGGATCTTCAATGATGATCTTAAAAATGCATGGTCTTCTCTGTAGGACCTTCCCAAATCTATGTAATAGGATACATCGACTTCGTTTTCGCCATAACTTGATCTCAGTGTGTAGACGACAAAGAACGTCAAAGCAAATATTGATCCACATCTTTTTAACCGCAATCTTCCGCTTCGAGTATTCGCCTTCTCCACTGAGCCACGGACTTCTGTATTGTCTCATGTTTCGAAAAATAGTTCTCCGATATAGTAGACAGCGTTGAATGGGTGGCGTCTTCTCGTCTCAGCCAATCCGATGATGTCGTACCATATTTTTCTTGCCTTCATGATCAAGTCTACTATTCAAATTCAAGTGAGCGTGCATTGTAGGTACACATCATTACATAAGTCCTTTTCGATTTATGTAGCCGAGAATGGCCCTGAGATTTTAGCAGCCTCCCTTCACTCGTCCTAACCATCGTTACCACATCGGAGGCTATTTCGAGGTCAGGGAATGGCGTGCCATTATTTTACTGTGTTCAGGGTTCGATACCCACGTATAGCTTGCTGAGAAGTTAATCTGGGGGATGGATATACCCACTGGTAGCTTGACACTCTCTTCCAGAGTAGACGACGAGCTTATTTCTTGGAGACGGCTCGAAACGGATTCCCATGTACTTCCCAATCACCTGCTTGCAGGCCTTCGGCAGAATTGACTCGTAGAATACAATCCGATTAAACGAAAATACACCCGCTCAGGTATGCATGAACACATCCTCGCAGATACAGAAGGTACGTGCCATATCGGCGCAACAGAAACAGGAAGTCCATCACTTTGGATGATGGATTTGTAACGGTATCGCTCAATCACTTTTTTACTCTACCAGTGTTATCAGCAATCACCCATCAATGCGAATGATCTGGGGAGCACGAATCGGCATTGAACCCAGTTATGCTGAAGTTGCAGTCGGCATGGCATGGTACGATGTGAATTACAACCACAAAGATGCTGAGATAGGAGCAAAACTCAGGATCTCAGATGGGCTTCGAACACGCGATTATCCTTACCGAGAGTTGACCTGCTAAGTTATAACATTGTGATTTTGACTATAGCCTCAGTTTAACTGGGTCCAGTGCCGAATTTTGCTTCCCAGATTCATGCCGTTGTTACGTGATTGCTGATAACACCGATAGAGTAAAGCCTCTGTTGATGTGGTAGAAAGCATTTGAGCTCAGGTAACGGTAATCGCTAGTTCGAAGCCCACTTTAGGTTACAGGTTTTGGTCATGTATCAGCATCTTTGGGATTGTAGTTTACGTCGTACCGTGCCGTGAAATAACGAAGAGAATCGGCTGTAAAAACAAAATCAAGTAAAAAAAAATGTTTAAAAAATACTTAAGTAAAAAAACAATACTAAAAAATAAAGCTAAAAAAAGGATAGAGTTCTCGGCGTTGTTCAATCCCTGCGGGATGCGCTATGCATTCTACTTCATTAAGTATCGTTGGAGGTGATTGAATGCATATCTGGCCTTTACAACTACTCGCGATGGCCTGCCGATGTATCGAGCCAGTGCTGCTATACTCCCAGACAAGTCTGGTACCAATTTGCTGAACTCGGAGTGATGGAGGGCGTGGTGGGCCATGGGCGCTAGGATCGATTCTACATGTGTGTCGCAGTGGCGCCTCCAACCACTGCGCCACACGCGCCGCTTAGTAAAAAATGAAAAAAAAAACAAAATTGAGGAGTAAGCAGTAAAAACAACAAAAACACCGTGCAGAAAAACCTATCTGTTGTCCAGGTAAAAGTACAATTTCATGGTGCCGTAGACCTCCAACGATCCATAGATTCTTCAGTCTTTCATCCAAATTGATAAGGTAAGATACTAAAAGTCACTAAAAGCCACATCGGAGTAATCTTATCGCGATTGTGATAGTCACATCGACGTCACTTCAAAGTTAATTGACGTATTACGTAGATACTGCTCTGCTTAATGCTCACAGTCAAAGGAATAGGATTTGTGGAGCGTTCAAATGGAATCACTGGCGAAAAGCAGCTAGTGAGTGAGTGTCACGGTGAGTCAAGAAAATACCAGAACAAGTGCCACTTAGATGATGTGGCTTCCTCAGGAAGATTGAAGACAAAAAAATATGATGATTTTGTACCCTCGAACAAGAAGAAACCACTTAACAAATCAGAAAAATTGATAGGAACAAATGAAAACTAGTGACAACCTCACGAAACAGGATCGATGGATATGAGCACATGATAGTGGCCGAATTTCCTTTGATTATTACGTTTGAAGATGTGGAGTTTCCGCACTTATCTTAGGCTAGACTTGCTTTTCTCAAAAGCACAATGTCATTATTGTACACAATTAAAATATCGTTTAAAAGGCCGATGTAATAGGCTCTCTTACTCTATTTATAGACTGTTATTCATCTTCACTACGGAAGAATATGTTGGAACACAAGAAAGTAATAAATAGTGCAAAAATAGACCCTTCTTAAAGGCTTCTCTTAATGTCGTTCAATTTCACTTAGAACTCTCGCTAAACAACTGTAACATCCAAATGGATTAGAAAGTTCGAAGTGTCACCTGCAGTAAAGCATTCCGTTTCCAAGTTCAGCTACGTTTCAAATTTAGCACCTATACTCTTCGCTGATCCGATGTCATCCGTAGTGTTCTTCCGCTATTTAACTTTTTATCTGAAACTTGTATGTTGTAAATACTATGCTATAAAGAATAATACCATCACAGTGCGGTTATCAAAGTAAAACGAGATTTCAACTACGGTATCATGGGACAACATTAACGTATCGCACCTTAGTATCTAAGACACGTGCTCTTTAAACCATGCAGTTGGCTACTTTACACAACCATCTATGATCAGCTATAAAATAGTCTGAAGAAAGTGAATAAACCGAAATGGAAACAAAAAACGAGGGAAATGAAGCAAAGGTTGCACTCACAGCATGAAAAAACTCCATTGTAGCAAACATATCTGAACGTCGTCACCCTTCTTTCACGAAATTCGTGGTAAACCTAGGTATAAGAGAAGCATCGCAAAAGTGACGATGACAATATGTTAAAGTAGTGTGGTGGCAAACTTGCCTGATCGTAGTTACCTGCATTCAGCAAGAAGTTCGCCGTCTAGGCTGAATATTATGAGAAGCATAGGAAAAGTGTGGATGACGACATGGAGGAATTCTGTAGTGGCAAACTTGCTTGAACGTGGTTGCTTGTGTTTAGGTAGAAGATCGTCGTACAGGTTAGATAATATGAAAATCATAACAAAAATAACAGTGACAACTTGGGAAGGTATTGTAGTAGTGAACTTGCCTGAAAGTAACCACTGGTGTTCAACGTGAGGCTGAGTGTTCAATCTAAATATTATGAGAAGCATCGTAATAGTGTGGATGACGACATGGAGGAATTCTGTGGTGGCAAACTTGCTTGAACGTGGTTGCCTGTGTTTAGGTAGAAGGTCGTCGTACAGGCTAGATAATACGAAAATCAAAACAAAAATAACAGTGACAACATGGGAAGGTATTGTAGTAGCTAACTTGCCTGGAAGTAACCACTGGTGTTCACGTGAGGCTGAGTGTCCAATCTAAATATTATCAGAAGCATCGTAAAAGTAACGATGACGATGTAGCAGTGTGTTGGCCAATTTGCCTGAGTGTAGTAGGTACCTGTATTCAGGAAGAGGCTCGCCGTACAGACCATACATTATGAGAAACATTGGAAAAGTGTCGATAACGCCAATGTATGGAGGCAAACCTGCCTAAAGGCATCTTTGAATTCAGCTAGAAGTTCGCCATACAGCCTAAACAAAACGAGAACCATTGTAAAGGTGGTATATACGATCCGGTAAGATCCTTCTGTGCTGGAAAACTTGTTTTAAGGTGACCATTTATGTTCAGTGAGAAGTACGTCTCACAGACTATGTAGTGTGCAAGTACAAAATCAACTCCAGCAAAAAAAAGTCTTTGGAACAGAAGTACTTGCATCTACGGCCAAACGATTCTGAAATGCGCTAATTTCAAACAGAGGACTATTTTTAAAACTTCTGCGAAATGAATAAGCAATTTCTTTGTGCTGGAAAGCTCTCAATAAATGTTATACAGCGTAATACGAAATATATCTCAAATAGTACCACCAGTGCGACTACAGAGCGGTGGTCCATCGCGGTGGCTGTGAACTATTGGCAGCATTAACCGCTAGAAGAACATACTGATTGCAGTGTAGTATAAATTTCATGCATAAAGGATAGAAGTTGATAGAAGTGTATTGATTTCAGCGATTAAAGGTGCTTTAACATATGTGGAACAAAAAACTTCTGAATAGTCATTCTCAGCCAATCTTCTGCGTGGCTAGATTAAAGCCAGTCACAACACTCGTGAAAGATAGTGGACGATTTTACAAACTAGTTATTCTATGGATATATTATGGAGGAATTTTACAATCTAGACAGATTTTCTACGGATGAATTACAAGTGACGAGGAAACGGCAGCTCCTACACGGCATGTAGAGAGATATGCCACACGAGATACACATTGTTTCGAAAGACCCAAACCGACCGTCACGTGGGGAGGCGCGCTGCGACCTCCTTAGGAAACTGTAGTTTTCATACCAGTACCCCACTCAAAGGCCATTCCATAGCAGAAAAGTATTGTCAATATGCCTGAGATGTCAATACATATGCCGAGATTTATCTGCTCAACAGTTGATTTCTATTCCCTAGGACAGACTTTCTATTGACCACTGCATTGATCAAATAGTTCACTATTTTCTTAGGGAACAGTCATGAGTTTGCTAAAACAGGACTTATTCAGCACAATACTGGTTGACGTCCTTGTACAGCAGCTTAAAATCTGCGCGAGAAACTCCCGTTGCATTTCGGACAAATTCCAAAAATGAACCGTAAGCGATAGTGCCTTGTGGTCACACCTGACCTCGCAGTATACCTTAGGCTGAATTCTTCTGACCTGGGTCACGCACATTCCTGCCCCATGTGAACACTTTTGGGATGGGGTCTTTCACATAACTGGGAGACTTAAAAAGAGCAAAACGTTGAGTGTTCAAGGAGATCTGTTTACTATAGGAATGTTAATTTATGCATTAAATTTCTTTTCTAGTGAGATTACATAAGTGTTTGACTGAGGAGATTGCGTGTTAATTTCACTTTTCCGGGCTTCAAAGAGGGCCAAACTGCCAAAACGTCAGCCACCATTGTACTGAATAAATCTTGTTAACAACGTAGTGTTTGCTCATCAGGAAAACAGTGAATTATTTTATTTTTACATTGTTTCAGCAAAATGTACATTATTTCTAGTGAACCACTGAGTCGATGAATGAGAACAAACATGTACTGTCTTATAAAAATGTGCAGCCTTAAATTTAGAAGATGTATTACAGTTCCTAATGAGCTGTCACATAGTGGTAATGCTTTGAGCAAATGTAAACCCTGTTATGTTATCGTTTATCGTACCAGCTGCGCAGAATATTAGTGATACGTAATGTTGATGAATTAGTGAAATCGTTAATGGAAAACTACTGTAGACTATATGCCAAAATAATCAAAGAAAATGCGAGATTTTTGAGATCTTTTTTGGAGAAGTGCGCTAAACGGCAATGATCACAAACAGTGCCGGGGACGGATCGGGCAGGTCAGTAGTAGATGTGATTTCGTAACATTGTGTGGCATACCGCACACGAACTCGTGCCACATTGAAGATGGATTTGAGAACCAAGGAATTCGGTGGTCTTCTTTGAGTAAACTGGCAGGATTAGTCCTTCATGGAGATCGTGTAGAATTATATGAAAGATTAACATGAATGTAATCGCAGAAAGGCATTACAACAACGAGAATGGATTTTTATTTGCTTCATGCTGGAGGTCATAAACTCCTATACCTTTCTTAAAGAATTGGGTCGAGTTCTACGCGAACAGCAACAGCTTGAACAGCTTTCGTGTTGGGTCAAAGAAATGATGTGAGTTTAAAGCCAACTCAAGTAATGGCTGGAACTAATAACTGTTGAAAGTATTATAGTTGCGTTTTATTTCTTAAGGGTCTCTGTGACAAGGGGGAACACCGCAAGCCTCGTCATTTGGTATTTGAAATTAATCAAAACTATTTATGATACTTACTGCGATGTAAGGGTGATGGACATGTGGAAACAAGCAGGTTATTTTGAATTTATACTAAGCTCCTGCACCAATCCCATCTATTGTCGATTTTGTAAAATTAACGAAAACTGCTGGAAACTTTGTTAGCATGGAAGCCATGTGGTTATATGACTTCAATGATGAGGAGATATTTGCGAAACTCCGGACCGCAGGGGTTTGCGGTGAGGAACGAACGCACTATTCTCAAGACCGACTTCCTGTTAACCTCTGCATTGATTGATTGATCTTATTAACCACAGCGATGCTGAGAAATTTGGAGGGCTACAGACTGCAGGGGTCCGTGTTCGGGATCGAGCACACTATTACCCTTACCAGGGCTAACGCATTCACCACCACACCATGTGCGTCCTTTGTTTCGTTTTTCTCTTAGCTAGTTTCCTTTCCACCATTTCTGCCTTCAACAGTCACCCGTCGACGGGATTGATCGAGAGAACTTTATTGTCCATTTTGCTCCGCAATTCAATCCCTTTGACGGGTGATTGCTAAAGGCATTGGTACATAGAAAACCAGTCAAAAGAAACGTGATAAGGTCCTGCATGGTGTGGTGGTCAACGCGTTAGCCCCCCGGAAGGAGTAATAACGTGCTCGATCCTCACCGCAGACACATGCTGTCCGGAATTTTGCAAATACCCCAGCATCATTGTGGCTGTATTTCACAGCGTGAAAACACCCCTGTTGTGAAAAATTGTAGTAGGTAGTAAATGAAACGTTATCAAAATCTTATCACTTCATATAATTCTGAAAATATACCCCAGCAGCTAGTGCAATTTCTATCATGTGAAGAAAAGCTTTTGCCACTACCAATAACGACTTGTAGAGCCTTCCCATGGCGCGTGTGGCACAGTGGTTGGAGGCGTCCTGCAACACACAAGTGGAATCAACACCCGCGCCCATGGCCCACCAAGCATTCCATAACTTTAGAGCCGACAAATTGGTACCAGACTTGCCTAGGAAGATATCAGCATTGGCTCGATACATCGGTAGGCCAACGGGAGTCTAGAGCAAAGGCAGATATGGATTAATCACCTCCAAACGATGCTTAATGAAGCCAAATGCATGGCACATCCCTCATCGATTGATTAACGCCGAGCTTTATTTATTTATTTATTTAGAGCTTTCATACTCACTCTTTTGCTTCACTGGCACCTAGAAGAAAACTTGGAGGGTAGGTCCGCCTTGTTTTTTGGATAAATATGTTCGTTACTATTCGTGTGTTGCTAGGAAATCAGAACTCAACCAGATTTTGCTATTCTCTTTGAACATCTAGATTTCACTATCAGCTGTCTCAAGTGAAAAACTGTTGGGATCCACAAAATATGTTATGCCAGCACATATAAAAAGAAGCAGTTGGGTAAGACGTTGAACAGCGCAAGCACATCCGCTCTCTCATGAATAATCATTACTAAGTGTATACAAAAGGAACTAACGTCCGAACTTGTGAAACGATGCAGACGGTCGATAAAAGGAGATCATAAACAGAGAAGAGAAGCAGTAATGGTCGAGGCTGCAGAGGCTGGGAAAAATATTTGCAAAGCCCACCGAAGCTTCGCCAATTACAAGACGAAGATGATTGCACTCCGACGCCCAGACGGAACAATAACAGCGTCCAGAAAGGCAACGAAGAAAATCGTTCACGAATACTACTCAGATCTCTACGATAGCCACGTCCACGTCCCGTCATATAAAATAAAAGGGGATAGATATGTTGTACCACCAGTCCTCCCTTCCGAAATTCGACATTCCATTTCGTCAGTGAAAAATCGAACAGCACCAGGTCCGGACAGGAAAAGATCAGGACATCTGAAGGATCTTCCGCTAGTCATCGTAAACACACTGGCTCGGCTCTTCACACGTTACCTGTCTGAATGCATGGTCCCTACTCAGTGGAAGACCAGCAAGACCGTGTTGTTGTTCAAGAAGGGCGACCTACATGATATAGACAACTATCGCCCAATCTGCTTGTTGTCTGTCATCTACAAACTTTTCACTCGAGTCATCTTAAACAGGATTGACAGAACAGAGTCGGCATATACATGACCTTCGCTTTGCTGATGGCATCGTCCTTATAACACCGAACATTAGCCAAGCGGAACGTATGTATGCTTGCGGACTTTGATAAAGCGTGTGGAAAGATTGGTCTTCGACTAAATATCACAAAAATGATGTTCATGAAGAACGGATTGGTTTCGTTTGCCCGGTTCACGCTCAATGGAACGAATATCTCCGAATGCTCCAGTTATGTCTGTCTTGGTCGGGAAATCAATATGATAAACGACTTAGCTCCAGTGCTGAGCAGAAGGAAACGAGCGGCTTGGGGAGCTTTCAAGTGCATCGAGGATATAGCGAAGAAAATAAAGAACACCCGATTCTGTGCCCACGTTTTCGACTCAGTGATTTTCCTGCCCTGACGTATGCGTCAGAATCCTGGTCTATGCGTAAGGAGGATGAGAGATCACTCAGCGTTGAACGCGCAGTCGAAAGGACGATGGTAGGAGTATCCCTTGTCACGCAATTAAGGGGTGGGCCGGACACGTAATGCGTATAATTGATAACCGATCGACAAGAGCCGTTAGTGACTGGATTTTTGCACCAACCCGATGGTCAGAGCGCTTCACGAAGAGCCTAGAAGAAAGATATGATGCTCGAAGAGTGCCTAAAGCGAGGAGAACCCACTGGGCTACTCTTGCACGCGACAGGGAAAAATGGAGGATTTACTGGCGCCCGCTCGGGTCATTCGATGATCAACGGGACTACAGGTGATACAGGTGATAGAAAACGTATCTCGGTTTAAAACAACGCAGATATGGGATTGACCTCATGTATGCGGTTCTGGTCCAGCGAAAATAGCCCTTAGCTTTTGATACATATTTGCCCACCGTTCTGATGTGTATGGAAAATACATGGATCATTCCACATGGAACAGTACCAGCAGTTGGCTTTCACATTTCAAGCTGTATTTCTGGTTGACCGTGCACTAAAACATTTACTTCATTTAGCGAAAACCTCCCATTTTAATTAAACATGTAGACATGCAATTTAGTCGTGGTTTGTCTGTGTGCAATGCACAAAATGTGACCACAAGGTGCGATTTTTTCCGTCGCAACGTTTTACAGTTCGCATAGTGCTCATATAATGTTTTTAACTATGGCACATCATATTTCGACAGCATATAATATAGTGGAGCGCGTGTGGCGCAGTGGTTGGAGGCGCCACTGCGGCGCGCACGTGAAATGCGCCCATGGCCCACCAAGCCTTCCATTCCTCCGGGGTCGGCAAATTGGTACCAGACTTGTCTGGGAGGATAGCAGCACTGGCTCGAAACATCGGCTGGCCACCGCGAGTCATTATAAAGGCCAGATATGCATTCAATCACCTCCAACGATACTTAATGAAGTCGAATGCATGGCGCATCCCTCAGGGATTGATCAACGCCGAGAGCTTTATCCTTTATCCTTTTATAATATAGTGTACTATGAGGAATGAAGTACTCGGCCTTGATCAATTCCTAAGAGATGCACCATGCATTCGATTTCATTAAGCATCGGTTGGATGTGATTGAACGCATATCTGGCCTTTATAATGACTCGCAATGGCCTACCGATGTATCGATCCAGTGCTGCTATCCTTCCAGACAAGTCTGGTACCAATTTGCCGTCCCCGGAGCGATGGAAGACTTGGTGGGCCATGGGCAAGGAAATCGATTCCACATGTGTGTTGGAGAGCGCGTCCGACCGCTGTGCCTCACGCGCCAGTAATATAGTGTACTATACTGCATTGTATTGCATTGTATGTAATACTGTGGAGTGAACAGCGTTCCGGTAGTGATTTTCCTCATATGAATGCGTTCCAAGCCATCCTGGCCCTGATTCGACTCCGCACTGAAGCCATCAAGCCTCTCATTTTTCCGGGATTGTTTAATTGGCCTAACTCACATGAAAATGCCTCGCCATTATAACCTCAGGAATTCAGGGAGAATCGGCTGGGCCAGAATTCACTGATATTCTTAAGGAAAACAGCAATCCTCAAGCAGCAGCCGAACGCACACGCAATAGATGTCGAAAACTTTTGCACATAGTGGATGCAAAGGAACCAAGTGAATGCAAGAAATGCTGAGATCCACTCCAGCGAAAATAGCCCTTAGCTTTTGATACATATTTGCCCACCGTTCTGATGTGTATGGAAAATACATGGATCATTCCACATGGAACAGTACCAGCAGTTGGCTTTCACATTTCAAGCTGTATTTCTGGTTGACCGTGCACTAAAACATTTACTTCATTTAGCGAAAACCTCCCATTTTAATTAAACATGTAGACATGCAATTTAGTCGTGGTTTGTCTGTGTGCAATGCACAAAATGTGACCACAAGGTGCGATTTTTTCCGTCGCAACGTTTTACAGTTCGCATAGTGCTCATATAATGTTTTTAACTATGGCACATCATATTTCGACAGCATATAATATAGTGGAGCGCGTGTGGCGCAGTGGTTGGAGGCGCCACTGCGGCGCGCACGTGAAATGCGCCCATGGCCCACCAAGCCTTCCATTCCTCCGGGGTCGGCAAATTGGTACCAGACTTGTCTGGGAGGATAGCAGCACTGGCTCGAAACATCGGCTGGCCACCGCGAGTCATTATAAAGGCCAGATATGCATTCAATCACCTCCAACGATACTTAATGAAGTCGAATGCATGGCGCATCCCTCAGGGATTGATCAACGCCGAGAGCTTTATCCTTTATCCTTTTATAATATAGTGTACTATGAGGAATGAAGTACTCGGCCTTGATCAATTCCTAAGAGATGCACCATGCATTCGATTTCATTAAGCATCGGTTGGATGTGATTGAACGCATATCTGGCCTTTATAATGACTCGCAATGGCCTACCGATGTATCGATCCAGTGCTGCTATCCTTCCAGACAAGTCTGGTACCAATTTGCCGTCCCCGGAGCGATGGAAGACTTGGTGGGCCATGGGCAAGGAAATCGATTCCACATGTGTGTTGGAGAGCGCGTCCGACCGCTGTGCCTCACGCGCCAGTAATATAGTGTACTATACTGCATTGTATTGCATTGTATGTAATACTGTGGAGTGAACAGCGTTCCGGTAGTGATTTTCCTCATATGAATGCGTTCCAAGCCATCCTGGCCCTGATTCGACTCCGCACTGAAGCCATCAAGCCTCTCATTTTTCCGGGATTGTTTAATTGGCCTAACTCACATGAAAATGCCTCGCCATTATAACCTCAGGAATTCAGGGAGAATCGGCTGGGCCAGAATTCACTGATATTCTTAAGGAAAACAGCAATCCTCAAGCAGCAGCCGAACGCACACGCAATAGATGTCGAAAAGTTTTGCACATAGTGGATGCAAAGGAACCAAGTGAATGCAAGAAATGCTGAGATCCACACAGTGTGAAACGTGTGAAGCTGGATCATGTAATAATGTAAAAGTGATGTAGTGTAATTAACACTTGCGCTACGACGAGATCTCTATAGGAGTGATTTGTAGGGGAACACAGTACAGTGGCCTGTATGACCTTAAGAGTTCAATTTGTTTGCTGTGGTTTATTTTGAGGCACTAAACTGTTTCCACTTGCTGGAACAACACAGGTGTCATAGCGTTCATGGTCTAGAGAAGGATGTTGTGTTAAAAAGTTCTTTCTTAACTATTCGCAAATCTATATTTCCTGGATTTAATTTCGTAACAAGGGACAAAGAGCGTATGTGCCGCAGTGGTCAGAAGCGCTCTTAACACACATGTGGAATCAGTCTCCGTGCCCCTGGCCCAGCAAACCTTCCATCCCTCCGGGGTCGGCAAATTGGTGCCAAACTTCTCTGGAAGGATAGCAGCACTGGCTCGATACATCGATAGGCCACTGCGAGTCATTGTGAAGGCCAGATATCCATTCAATCACCTCCAAACGATACTTAATGAAATGGGATACATGATACATCCCTCAAGGATTCATCAACTCCGAAAGCTTTAATCAAAGGACTGTTGCTGGTGAAGAGAGTGACTTTCAAGAGAGAACGTTGCTGCTCATGAAGGAACAGAAACCTCTCCATTTTACCTGAACATTGAATGTCGGCAGTTAGGTAGAGCTTCTAGCTGTAATAAGATGATGATAGAATTACTGAGCGGACATCTGCAGAGTAGCTCTTTTTTCACATGGTATGCGTGCATTAAAATGTGCAACGCAGCTTGTCTTTATAAAAAGCCACCAAGTGTTATCACCTCAACTACAAGTGATGTAACCACAATGAGATATTTGCAAAATGCTAGATCGTAGGTGTCTGCGGTGGGGAACGAACGCGGTATTACCCTTTCCGGGTACTAATGCGTTCAGCACCACACCATTCGGGTTCCCCGTTTCGCCTTTTTCTCAGCTATTTCTATCGATCAGTGCCATGAAAGACAGGGGAAACGAAGGACTCGAATGGTGTGGTGCTGAACGCGAAAGGGTAATACCGCGTTCGTTCCCCACCGCAGACACATGTGGCCCAGAGTTTCGCAGACCGTCGTGGTTGTTTCCACATTGTTTGCCTTGTTTTGTACTATTACTCTGGGAGCATGTATTAGTGTTTTAAACACTATACTTGAGAAGATTTATTTAATAACCAAGAAATCCATGTTGTTTGGAATATAAATGACGTAAAACTTGTTTATTAGCACGATTCACTTAGAAGCTACATTCGTTGTAACTTGAACTATTTACATCCAACACGTTTTACACAAAATTTGCTATCCTTACAACCTAATACCTCAACAATCAACAGAATTTGAACATTATTTGCAGCTGTTACAACCTACAATGTTTACAATAACCTATCCTATATATTAATTGCAATCATTAAAATTATTCCGTACTTCCACTTTTTGTAGTCATAGTTAAGGCAATCTAAACAGAAATGTTTGTGGCACCGGATGCATTTAGTGTTGACCTGCTTACTTTTTATGTCAGCGAGTTCAAAGCACTGATTTCTTGTTAGGAAGTGCCATCGGAAAAAATCAAACTAGGCCATAAGGAAGGGAAACTGCTCTCATTAATAATAGTGGTTGGTGACATCCACCGGCACCACTTGTTGGACCAGAAGATCTCCCCTGCAGTGAGAACCTCCACAGCCACCTCAATGTGGTGACTTTCACGTTTGTCATCCTTTTCTAGTAGAGGGAGCTGGGCGAGATATAGAAGATGGCCATCAGGGTAACGGCCTCAAAGAATATGTACAGAACACGTAAAATAGTGCGTATAACCAATTATAAGGCTTATAAGCTTCTCAGTACGTGCTGGAGACCGTCTACCTATAAATTAGTGAAAATGGAAGAGAAGTATCGCCTGGGAATGGCCTGTTGACTTCAGAAAGGTTACCAAACGGCCTATTTGCCAACATGAAACATTCGAAACATTTTCTCTCACTTTTACGCTTCTAACTGAGATTCTCCCATCAACGACTCGTGAATCATGCTTTCGAGGATTGTTCCAATATGGTCACCAAATGTCATAAGAAATCTTTGAGATAATTGCTAAGATTTGCATTGAATTAAACACATACATGGAAGAAATAAGTTTAGCCTTTCAAACTTCAATCACCTAGTGTAAGTAGATCTGTAGAATGATATACAAATTATCCACGCCGAGCTTAAATGAAAGTCGGATTTGAAAAACAAGTGCATACACATGCAAGTGTACAGTGTATACGTGTGTATGTACTAATAATGTAAATAGGTCGTTCTTCATACTCTCGTTGAGCAAACGCGTGGTGTTATTTTTATTCTTTATTAACGAATAAACTGACTTTTCGGCAGACTTCGCCCTCCTCAGAGCCTGGAAAGGTCAATTTGACAGCAATCTATTCGGTCAGATACCTCCATAATCAAACAGAGAAAACGATAAACCAAGATTTCAATCAGAATGAACACAGCTTTGCACACTCACAGCTTTCTATGAGGCTTCCACTGGGAATATCGCGTGGAGACCAGCCCACAGAATTCATATGGAAGTGTAATGTGCCCCTCCCATCAGAATAACAGGCTTATGTACTGCCCAATATCGCGTGCGATAATGACGCATTCTTCCCTGCGTTTCATTTTCGGATTTCTGGAATTAATCCAGAACGCCTGGAGTGTTTTGCGCGCTTGTGTTTTCGACTCTTGTGCGAGGATCGTGACACGTACTTCAAAATCCTCCCGTTTATGTCTCTGGGTACTATGCGTGCCTAGTGGGGCATTCGGTTTACGTTTGCCGACTAGGTGTTCTTTTATGCGGAATAAGAGAAAGTCGGTCGTGGGAGTTATGGCAAGATGTGCCAGCGAGATACTTCCGACTTGTAAAAGAAGCGCTGTCACTTAGACAAAAGATCGTCTTACCTCGACAATCAATACACTTTCACCGCCGCTGCCTAAAACACCGAGTCGTCCCGAACTTCATCACACAAAGACGACTACACGATGTATGCGGGCTACCAGAGGACAGGCACCGAGTACTGGACATCGAATTGCCAATACAACGCACCTGTCTACGAAGCCGACAAAACCAGATGTTTGCCAAGTGGAATAAGTGCGAGACGAAGGAAAATTGATTAGCAACTCTATTAGGTCTAGTGCTAAAGTAACTTTGCAAAGAAACTTCGAAGACCTTTTGAATAAATAGCATAACACGGCTTCAAGAGCGCACAGAAATACCGCTAAAGAACACCAAACAGGTCACAGTAGGATAAATAATGTGCAAGACAATTCACGGCTAACCGTGTTAGGAGGCACGACTCTCCACGGCGGTGCATGCTCGTTATTAAAATTGGGACCGAGTTTCTCATCATCTGAACCAATTTCTAAGATAATCTTGCATAGGGTCGCATGCAGTTTACATGAACTTCAAGATAGACTTCGCAAAAAGGCTAGGGATGAAACGCAAAATAGGTGTGAACAGCACCAATTGGGGGCCTTACCAATAACACCATTTCCTCATACGTTCTTTAGACAACAAAAACCTAATAACGAAGTGTAAAATGTCCGATGTTTACGAATGAAACTTTCAAGGTCCTTAATCATTATCACGCGAAAAGGTGCAGCTCAAATCTCACGGAAGTGCAAAAACGCGGTATGCGAGAGGTACGAGAGCTGATTAGGTCAAAAAACATAAGACTCTCCGTTAGCGATGAGGCTGGAGAGTTTGTTGTAATACCCCATCAGTTAGATGTAGAGATAGCAGAAAAGCATCTTGAAGATGCTTCACTTTATCGCCCACCATCTGAGAAGGAGTTTAAAAGCAAACAGCGAAACCACGAATGAACCACGAATGGGTCAAAATGGCAAGGGGTGCTGGTTTAAAATCATCAGTTATCTCTCAACTAAAAGTTGACTTAGCAACATGTCTCGTCTAGCACTTGCTTATAAAAACTCATAAGTTAGTATCCAGCGATTATCTAGCGTCTACTGAACCATCATTGTTCAAGGTTAGACCGATCATTAGCTGTGTAGACGGGCCAACGGATAGGACAGCATGGTTTTTAACCTTAATATTTAACCAGTTGTTGAAACACATTCCAGCCCATCTTACAAATACCCAGATGTTTCCGGATCGTCTGCGTACTGCGCAGCCCAACAGTGCGCACGTGATGGAGTCATTCGACGTTACCGCCCTTTATACAAACGTGTCGAATGACTCCACTATGCAAGCCATATCCGAACTTCCTATACAACAAGAAGAAGAAATCAGCATGTATGGCTTCAAGATAGAGCAGTTGATAGCACTCTTAAAAAAATGCTTGAGTTGCTCAATCTTTAGATGGCCCGGAAAGTAATACGCTCAAATAAGAGGGTTGGCAATGGGACAACGACTGGTACTAAGTCTTACCATTGCTTTTATGTTTAAGGTGGAAGCACCAGTGACCGATCTCGGGCCACTACTCTACTGTAGATATATAGATGACTGTTTTGTCCTTTGCTCAACACAAGAGGAAATAGACAAATGTTTCGAGCTGTTGAATAAACAGTCAGAGTATATCAAGTTCACCTGAGAAAAACCGAAAGAAAACTGGCTTCCATTTCTGAACGTCCAAATTAACCTGTCAGAAAACGGTTACATTACGAAGTGGTACCGAAAGCCAAGTAGTAAAAACATCTTAGTTTATTACCTCTCCTCTCACCCCTCTCACACGAAAAGGGCGTTTGTAAGAAACATGTTTTGAACAACAACCAACGTGTGCACGGGAAAAGAACAGAGAGAGGAGTCTCGAAATTTGGCACGGCAAATAGTCATTTTTAATGGCTACGAAACTGTAGCTCTGGATAGGTATGGGGAAAACGCTTGGCCTCCATACGACAACTCTAGCGATAAAAAGGTTCCGTTTTTCCTACCCTTAATCTCAAACGATGTAAGCGCAGCTTTATAAAACGCTGCTTTAGAAGGGCGGGTCTAAAGAAATCGGTAAACGTAGTTGAAATGCCATCGAGCAATCTTAGGCGCCAACTAGCTCGCAACCACCTATATGATCGTCTATGTGCAACGCAAAATTGCATAAAATACCCCACTAGGCACGCATAGTACCCAGAGACATAAACGGGAGAATTTTGAAGTACGTGTCACGATCCTCGCACAGGAGTCGAAAACACAAGAGCGCAAAACACTCGACTCGTTCTGGATTAATTCTAGAAATCCGAAAATGAACCGCAGGGAAGAATGCGTCATTATCGCATGCGGTATTGGGCAGTACATAAGCCTGTTATTCTGATGGGAGGGACACATTACACTTCCATTTGAATTCTGTGCGGTTAGTCTCCGCGCGACATACCCAGTGGAAGCCTCATAGAAAGCTGTGAGTGTGCAAAGCTGTGTTCATTCTGATTGAAATCTTGGTTTATCGTTTTCTCTGTTTGATTATGGAGGTATCTGACCGAGTAGGTTGCTGTCAAATTGACCTTTCCAGGCTCTGAGGAAGGCGAAGTCAACTTGTGCGTAAATAAAGAATAAAATAACACCTCGCGTTTGATCAACAAGAATATGAAGAATTACTTGATCAATGCCGAGGTTAATAGAAAGTAGGTCGTGGGAGTAAATAGGTCATTTATGGCTTTGCTGCGCACGAGGATATAACGCCATTTGGTTTGTTGTACTCACAAAAGAATTTCGTTGGTTGTAAGTTTCTATTAGTTCTAGGTTTGACAAACTTGCACATTACGGTTTCCAGAATATTCTTCAATAAGTCAGATAACATTTATACAACTGGACAAAAAGCCAACAGCAAAGTTTAAAATTTTACCAAAAATATTTGGATAGACCGACTTTCGATAACCTTGGTGTGAATAAACCTATTTTAATGAAGCTGAGATATTTGCAAAACTCTGGACCGCGGGTGTCTATGGTGGGGAACGAACGCGCTATTGTCCTTTCCGGAGAGTAACGCGCTCACCACCACACCATGCGGGTCTTTCGTTTCGCCTGTCTCTGTCTTGTCTTGGCCTGTCTTGGGTGATTACTGATGGCAAAAGATCGATAGAACTAGCTGAGAGACAGGCGAAACGAGGGAGCCGCATGGTGTAGTGGTGAACGCGTTACTCTCCGGAAAGGACAATAGCGCGTTCGTTCCCCACCATAGATACCTGCGGTCCAGAGTTTTGCAAATATTTCAGCCTCATTAAAAGTTATATTTCGCAGTATACCCTGCCATTAAAAAGAGTAGGCAGTAAACAAAAACGGTTAAGATTGTGATTAAAACCTATTTTACCTTACGAACATTCGTTTTAGGGCACGTGACCGCCTATCGTTCACACATAGTTATGAATGAACCTCATCCAGGTAATTGGATATTTATTCTGTAATAACGTCCTAAGTCATTGATTGATCTTCCTTTTCTCATTCGAATGAGGTTCATCTATCGCGAATTGTGGAAGAGAAGTGGATCACCAAAGAGACCGAAATTGACGAGTGCTCATTGCTCATTACCAACTGTAATATGGAGTCAAAAGCGAAGGCGCAGTACGTTGCATTTTGGACTGTTTTTCCTACGAAGATTATTGGGTGGGGAATAAAAAATTGCGTGAAGTCTCCCGCAAATTAATGATGGGTTGGAACTTCTACATCCAAAGTGGCATATCCCAGTCCATAGTAAAAGCAATGAAATCTGCACATTTTGCCAAAAAGAAAAAAATTCAATTGCACAAGTTGCATAAGGTGCGTGGCTTCTGGAGGCGATGAAGTCGACGAAGCCAGATTCGACATCGGCTTGGTTTTTGAAGTATTCATCGAACACGAAGTTTTCAAGATGCTCGAAATCATGCAATCGAACCGTCTGGCGAATATAGTAATCGAGTGAAAGTTTCGTGGCCCAACTGATTCAACATTCGCATCTTCAGTAGTGTGACAAGTTGGCGCATATTACAGTGTGGGTCGCTCCCCTGTTGACCAATGAGCGTCGGAGCCGGTGAAGTTTTACGCACACTTCGACTGCTTTCAGGAATCACTTCCTCCCCATTAGTGATTCACATGGATTCAGTGAAATGTGACTGATGAGACGATTTCAATCAATTTCCTCGCATGTGGTGCGGTTGTTCCAAATGTTTATCAAGGCAAAAGCTTCAGCGGTATTTCCTTCATCAAGGCAACGTTAACTCGAGAGTTGAATGTTCAGAGCACTTGCTTTATCTTGCAGTATAAGTGTGGTGTCTGCAATCATCTCATCCATGTGCACCACAGAACGACTTGTACCCAGAAATACTTCCATATGAGGTCATGTTACTAAAACGCGACTACACTGCGGTGTGAAAAGGAAGGGTTACTGCTACTTCTGTTGCTGCTGCTATGATGCTGCACCAGTCGTGTCGAACACTTTCTCCATCGACTCCTTGGACACGTATACAAGGTTCTATATGAACTTGGAAGAGTTCTACACAGAAGGCAGTACAATTTTTGAGGTTGTCACAGGAGATTTTAACGTTCAGCAGAAGATGCAAAAAAACGTCTGAAGAGTGCCGAGTTGCGATTTACGGATTAGAATAAAACGAGCAGAGTGGGCTAACATTCGAGTTTATCACGACAAGACCTTTCATGGTAACGTGCAGTTATAGGGCCCCGCTCTCAAAGCTGGACGTGGTGAGTACACCAGTAGAAAATACCACAACGAAATAAATCAAGTCATAGTAAATCGAAAGTTTTGTCTAGCCGATGTCACTGTTGTCTCAAGATGGTACATGGGATCAGACCACAACCTTCTTCATGCGACATTTCTTCTGTCACAAAGGACAGAAAGCCACTAACTTCAATAAACGACCGTCCAAAACTACTATTAACTGAGATTTACCCTCTTCAATAGTGGGCTTTCATGAAAACGACAGTGTTGATAACGTTGACGAGAAGAACGATAAGCTCATTCAACGTCTTCACGTTAGCGCTATGAAGCTGAGAGTTTGAAAGTCACAAATAGATGCTGGTCTTCAAAAATCTTCGCTTTGATACGCAAACACGAAATCGTACGAGTTATATGAACAGTCATCTTAATTTCGAACCTACGAAACAATGCGGGTAGATGATAAAAAAAGATCTTAAGAAGAGAAGAACAGCAGTTATGGGAAGGGAAAGAGGCAGGGAAAAGCATTCTCAAAGCCTATCGAAGCTTCGCCACTTAGCAAACCGAGATGGTTACGCTCTGATACCTGGACGGAACACCTTAAGCAACCAGAAAAACATCAGAGAAAATCATTTACATTTATTGCCCAAACCTCTTTACCAACCACGTCCTCCTGCCTTCAACCAAATGAAGGATGGCTATGTTACCCTTCCTGTTTTTTTCTTCCGAAACCCACTGTGCTGTCTTATCGCTAAGGAATCGGGCAACATCTGGTCCGGACAGGATAAAATTTGAACACCTGAAGAGCTTTCCATCAGTCCTCATAAACATAATGGATCGGCTTTCTACACATTAGCTGCAGGAGTCCAAGATTCCTATTCACTAGAAGACCAGTGAGACCGTGCTATTGTTCAAGATGGGTGACCTACACGATAACTGTAACTATCGCCCAATCATGGGCTTGTGTGGCACAGTGGTTGAAGGCGCCACTGCGACACGCACGTGGAATCGATCCCTGCGGCCATGGCACTCCAAGCCTTCCATCCCTCCGGGGTCGGCAAATTGGTACCAGACTTGTCTGGGAGGATAGCAGTACTGGCTCGATACATCGGCAGGCCATCGCGAGTCGTTGTAAAGGCAAGATATGCATTCAATCACCTCCAACGATACTTAATGAAGTCGAATGGATGGCGCATCCCTCAGGGATTGATCAACGCCGAGAGTTTTATCCTTTATCCTTTATCCTTTATCCTTTATCCTTTATCGCCGAATCTTCTTATCTTCTTACTGTCTTTCCTCTAAAACTTTTAACTCAAGTCATCTTAAATAAGACTGACGGAGCACTGTACGAAGGACAGCCATGATGGCAAGCAGGGTTTCGAAATGGATTGAGGAGGATGGACTACATCGACACGATGACAAGACTCATTGAAGTATCGCGAGAGTATAGGAGACCGCTGTATCTGACTCTCATCTATTTAATTAAATCTTTTGACTCAGCTAAGATCGAAGCACTCACGGAAACCCTAGAGGGCTAGGCGGTCCCTACTCAATGCGAAAGGTAGTTCATCAACTATGCAAGAATTTGGCAGCCAAAACGTCACCATTTTATAGCGATGTTAACATAGACGACAAAAGATGGGTTACGCAGCGCGAAGCAATATCTCCAAAACTGTTCACTACTACCATCAAGAAAGCCTTGAGAACATTGGAATAGGTCAATATGAGAATGAGAATCGATGGTAATTAATTACACCATCTTCGCTTTCCTAATGAATTCCTTCTCATAACGCCAAGGATTAGCCAGGTAGAACGAATAGTTACCGATTTTAGCAAATTTTGTGAAAGCATTGGCCTGCAACTAGGCCTTGCAAATGCCATTTTTATGAGGAACGGATTGGTTTCGCATGCCCTATTAACGCTGAATGCAATGTATATCTCCAAATGCTCCAGCTCCGTCTGTATCGAAAGGTCAACATGAGGAACGGCTTAGTTTGAGAGTTGAGCAGATGGAAACAAACGGCTCAGGTAGTTTTTAAAAACATCGAAGATCTAGTGAAGATAACAAAAAACACCCGATTCCGTGCCCACCTTTTCGATTCAATGTTTCTTCCTGCCTTACTACATACCTCAGAAACCTGGTTGCTGGCTAAGCAAGACGAAGGATCACTCGCACTGTAGAACGCACAGTTGAAACAGCGATGCTGGGAGTATTTGCAAGAAGCTGACAGACAGACGAAACGAAGGATCCGCATGGTGTGGTGGCGAACGCGTTACTCTCCGGAAAGGACAATAGCGCGTTCGTTCCCCACCGCATACACTTGCGGTGCGGAGTTTTGCAATTATCTCATCATCTTGTAATAGTACCCAGGATCGACTTTCTATTAACCTCGGCATTGGATTATGAATTCGTCGTTTTCTCTCTCAGCAATCGCGAGGTTGTTAAACAGCATACATTTACTTCCATACAATAACACACATACCACACAATCGTAGCTGACGTTTCGGCAGAATCGCCTTCTTCAGAGCCTGGAAGGGTACACTAATACGCAACTTGATGAAAAAGCAGAAGCCGTAGATCTTGTAATTATTGCTCAGATTTTCATCTCTCTGTTTGTGCTGTTGAAGTGTTTGACATAGTAAGTCTGCCGAAGCGTCAGCTACGATTGTATTGTATGTGTGTCATTGCATGGAAGTAAACGTATGCTGTTTAACAACCTCGCGATTGCTGAGAGAGAAAGCGACGAATTCATTTCTCATCATCATTGATATTATATTTCGCAGTATATCCTGCCATTAAAAAAAAGTAGGCAATAAATAATAAGTTAAAATTGTGATGCTGGATGTATTTCGTATCACTCAAGGGGGAGAAGAGAACCGATGCTACTACCTGTGTCAGCGAACAAAAATCGAAGATGCCGTTCAATAGATGATGCTGTCGAGGATAAGGTGAGCCGGACACGTAATTCATGTAAACAACAATGGGTGGCCAAGAGCCATAACTGACTTAATTTCTCTGGATTTCAAACGTATTGCAGGAAGACCGCCGACTCCATGGTCGAGGTTCTCTAAAAAAAAACCCTAGAAGACAAGTATGATGATCAATGATTCTTTAGAGCGAGCAGAACCCATAGGGCTACTCTTGTAAGAGACAGGGAGGAACGGACGATTTACTGGCGCTCGCTCGATTCAGACGACAGTCGACGGAACTACGGGTGACGAATGTGGACGTTTCATGGAGAACCAGACAGTGTGTGTGATGATGAAGCTCCCTTTTGCAGGTCGAAAGTGTTTTTTTGCTTTCTGGAGTCTGAGATTGTTGTGCTAATACGTTTCCACGAAGACGCCAAACGATGTGAATTGCAGGAAATCATGTCACCTCGTGTGTAACCAGGCCTTTTTAAGAAAAAGAGCAATTTCTAGGGTTGCTTCATCTCAGTATGACACCCAGAGATACATAAATAGCATCCGTCATTGTCCGGGGATCCTTCCTATTAATCAAAATAAGCATTTCTGCGCAGCCGCCAGAAAGGCAAGCATTTAAAAAATGGTTTTCGAGGTTATTGCTGGTGGTAATAGCGTCACACGTTTTATCTGATAAGAGCTTCAGCCGAATTCGACGATTTGGCAGCATGCTAAACATAGTCGTCGTTTCCTTTCCATACTGTCAAGATGTTTTGCTTTGAACTGTATGTGAACTTGCAAACCCACATATTACGTGACGGATGCAGTGTTATTACATGTGTTGAGCACTGCCTCATTAGATTCTCTTCAACTTAACTTCACTAGCGGTTGGCATAAACTTTATTTTTCGAAAAGTTTTGAAAAATTATGAACATCATAACAGAGCAACATTTTCCTGAAAATCAGAGTACTCTATATCGAAAAATCGCCTCAGTAATATAATCGAGAGTGTCCCTTTCACGGATTATGTTTTGGAATAGTTGCACGTGGTTATCGCAATATTAAGACGGCAAGTGACGTTTCTTATCTGTCTGGTAACCAAACTAAAGAGAGTCTGCTCTTCATTGAAGACGCTTACCAATTTCGAACTGAGTCTTCCTCCATAAGTAAGACTAGCTGAAGAACCACATTTTGTTCCTCACTTCTCATGCTTAATTTCATCTAAACAAGCACCTTTCTCAAATGATAGAGCAGTGTGCTGAATTTCGTCACAATTCAGCATTTATGTTAGCTTTGAATTTCTCGCTTCGCTTACTGCATGAATTTTAAAAAGTATGAAAGCAAGTAAAGAAGTGAAGCTGGTCTAGCAATAATTAGCTCATTAACACCTTTGACTACATGACTGCGTTTAATTCTGTCATTATTGCTTAAATTTCGTCTGAACTTCGATATTTAGTTTTGTGCGTTTGTTAAAGTTCTGTAAAGTCACTCTCGCAAGAGGAGAGTGGCGTTGCCCACTAAAGTGACAGTAAGTGGGCTCTTTGGAGAAATCTCTCCGTGACAATTATTATTGTTTCGGTTTGAAATGTTTTCCCTTTAACTTACCATGACATATATTTCGCTGAAATAATAAAATAGAAGGACCTGGTTGAACACGTTGAAAAAAGCCTCATTTGATATACAGCCTTGATGACTGTTTGTAGGCGTCAACGGTTTCAAATTTCTGCGCAAATTTTAAAGGTTTGCCTAAATAAAAATAGAAAAATCAATATTTATGGGAATTCTGGACACACTGGAGATCGTCTCTGCGAGAGAAGTCACAAAATCAACGACTCAGGTGAAGCATGACGGATACTTTAATAACGAGCTCGCGATCATTCATCAAGAAAACAGTGAATTATCGATCATTGTCGAGGTTAAAGGAGAGTCGGTACTGGGATTTTGTGCCTAATATTATGATTTCAGATGACTCACAACGATTTCGAATCCAGGGAAGGAGCTTCGAATATACGTTCTGGCAATGCCGCAGAAGCAGATGAATACCATTCCTCACACAAATCAACTGGAAGTGCGGAATTTTATGATCCGTATGAAACTATGACAGAGACACATACCAAGCACTACGATGCAGAGAAAGATATGGTTCCAAACTTACTTGGACCAAAAGTGCGCGATCTAATGCGACCTGTGCTTTTGAGCGAGAAACTGCAGCATATTAATGGTCCGATGAAGGTAATGAACATTGGATATTATATTTAAAGATTTGCTTCGCAAAAAAATCGATCAATTCCTCTAATTTGTTTCTTATCAGCGACAGAATGATACGAAGCATGAGTCAGCCCAGAATGAAAAATCCGATCACCACGGTGTATCAGCCCTCGAAAGGAACACAAATCGAATGAATAACCGTGAAGACATCCATATTCGGACTAGAATGCATTTCTCGCCCTCATCGACGTTGGTTCGTCAAAGACAGCCACACATGACCGACCTCCCATTGCAAACCGGAGGTAGTGAGATTTTCTAATAGCAGTTTGGACGATGTCCTTTGTTTCCAAAATGGAAAATTGTGGCGAAAAAATTACGCCTGTTCTGAAATTTGAAACCGAATTGTTCTGAAAATAAGATAAAATACGCCTATTCGAAACAACAAAGCAGCACCTCCTTGATATTGATGGTAAATATGTAGCAGTTTATAACACGTTAACCACGGTTTACCTCCTTAACGTGGCTGAGAGGTGTTCCTGGGTGTCGCACTGCGATGTACAGTGGTGAGATTGTCCTTCCGGCAGCGCCTCCCACCAAGATGAGAAGAAGCTCAGCGTTTCCATCAGGAAGCCTAGCTAGGAGTAAACCAATACGAGGATCCACCATCGTCTTGGTATGAAACAAGTCGCATGGTGGTAAATCTCCCTCTGATCCACAAGGGCTGCAACTGTCTCTGGGGTGAAGACCTGGAGCAGATTTTGGCCACGTGGGCCTCGGAATTCCAAGAAACCACAATGGCTTAGCCAGTAAATCTCCGAAAAACAGTGGTTATGCTGAGGGGCCTTCACAGCCAGTGAGGACCAGCCGTTCAAATATTAGGTATCAAGTAAGTAAATACGTAATAGTAACACTGGAACTCAAAACAGTCTTGTTTAATGTAGCGGGCTGACCAATATCTAGTACGTCGAAGCTTATCTTTCGAACAAAACCTTATAAAAATAGGAAGAACTAATTTGTTATTACTCTGGTTTTGCATCAAACATCAGTTTTATAGAGGTGAAGAAAATTTGCAAGCAAATGGAGACACTGCGACAGAACAGCATCTTTGAAAATCAGGTCAACAACCTGTAGTCGATTTTTTTTTACATCAACACACATTTCGTATCAGGATTACTTTACTGTGTATTTTTTTAGACCAAACCCGAGTCTATCCTGCGTCGCTTAAGCGACCATCAACTCGTAGTTGCTCAGAATGAGCAACTGAGCGAACTTCAGGAAACTTATAAATACGAGGACGAAAGCAGCGATGAACTGAATACCACCCAGATGTCCGTATCTGAGTTAATTGGTTTATTTGAAGGAACTGTGAAAATCCGGCGCAGTAAGTACGAAGGTCGAAAATCTCTCAATGTATCGATTCGTCGCAAAGAACATATGCAGCCAAATGATGATCCAGATCATCACGATAGAAACCGGAAATTCTACGACGAGTCAATCGTTCGTAATGAAGATGTACAGCTACGTCACAAACAAGACTATAATGAGAACCACAAAACCGACAATTTGCCGATCCATCGCGGTGAAGATGTGCAGCGTTCGGTTTGTGCTAGTTTTTGATGTAATGTCCTGATCAACAGTTCATATAAAAATTATTAGGGAGCTTTTAGCTGTTTCCGTTCAGAAATTGATCACTAAATATAAATATAGGTCTGATGACCGAGTTCAAAAGTCCGTTTTAATATAGTTCCGTCTACTCTTCCATATTGTCGCCAGTTTAAAAGGATAAAGGATAAAGCTCTCGGCGTTGATCAATCCCTGAGGGATGCGCCATGCATTCGACTTCATTGAGCATCGTTGGAGGTGATTGAATGCATATCTGGCCTTTACAATGACTCGCGGTGGTCGGCCGATGTATCGAGCCAGTGCTGCTATCCTCCCAGACAAGTCTGGTACCAATTTGCCGACCCCGGAGGGATGGAAGGCTTGGTGAGCCATGGGCGCATTTTCACGTGCGCGCCGCAGTGGCGCCTCCAACCACTGCGCCACACGCGCCCTTATTGTCGCCAGTTTAACATAAATAATGGTCCTTTTGTTTGGTTTCCAAAAATTTATCGTTCTTTGTTTCTACTAGATCGCCGTGAAGGATGATGCCGCTGTAATAGAGTCGCACAAACTCCCTGCCAATCCACGGAAACAACCACCTCGAACATCTCCATGGTTTAATCCCAACTGTAAGGAGCAGTTAAACAAAGAATTGGAAGTAATTGGAAGATAACTTATTCCATTGTAGCTGTAATAAAAAAAGCGCTGACGCCAAGTGTGGTATCTCACGTACCGACACATACGAAGAAGGACGGATCGCAAGCGACCGGAGATGTAAAGAATGTGAGCAAAGAATTTTACAAAGTATATGGACGAGAAACGCATCGACAATCCTCTCCGATAAAGGATGTTTTTCATGCTTCGGAAGTAGCTTCCGAAATGTGAGTCTTTTTGGAATATTGATCATCGAAATTTACCAAAATTTTGCAACGTGAAAGTTCCATGTCACTTTTACTTCTCTGAACCGACGACATCGAAATCTTTTCCGATGCTTTTTCACTCATGCGTATTTATATTAGGTCCAATATACCGGGATAAAAATGACTTAAACTCAAAACCAGCTACTATTTGTAAGACCACACCCGAAAATTAGTATAAAATCCTATGTGTCACATTTTCAGCCGAATATTTCACCATATATACGTATATATATATATATATATATATGTATACATGTATATACATAATGTTTAGGCAGAGCAATTGCGAAGCAAACGAAGCTCATCACGTTGAGGTATCGAATATTTTGTTTTTGGAAAATCAGTGCGGTGGTTAACTAGCGTCGTATAGGTTTATGTGAATAATTCGAAAATTTGTACATATATCTTAACTAGAATGTTTTCCTTTTTTAGCTTTAAATTGCCGCTTTGTTGAAAGGTTTCGTCTCGAGACTTCACTTAAAATCTATTTATACAGGCAATAAACGAAGACCCAGCTATCAGAGAGGAATTAGTCGCACAGATGCCAGCGTCCATTCCAATTGTAGGTCTTTCTACTTGCATGTAGTAAAATTCGCGATAGGCTTAACTATACCATTCTTGTTTTGTGCAAATGCATTAAAGTGTGATACGAAGGCGAACCAGTAAGGTCTTCACTAGTCTCCTTTGCTAATAAGAGATGGTGAGTAAAATTGGCTTGCTCGATAGACAAGCAGACCTTCGCCTGGCTGACCTGAAGCTCTCTTTTAGTATAGTATGATTATAAGACGAGAGCGCCTGTGGCGCAGTGGTCGTAGGCGCCTTGCAATACAAATCGGATCGAATGCCGCGATCCAGGATCACCAAACTTCCATTCCTAAGGGGTTGGCAAATTGGTATGTATGGGAGGATAGCAGCACTGACTCTACACGTCGGTAGGCCATAGCGAGGCATTGTAAGGGCTTCACATGCATTCAGTCATCTCCCAAGTTGTTTAATAAAGTTAAGTGCATGGCTCATCTCTCAGGGATTAATCAACTCCGACAGCTTTATCTTTATGCTTTATGACCTTATGAGATTCTTTCCCAACGCTCATTGGTGGACAGTAATGCAGAATAGCAGAAGAATATGTAAAACTTAAGTTTTTTTTCGTACCTTAGAATTTCAACTTTAAACAAAAAATTATGCATTTGTGTCCTGCACACGTCCAGTAGAGTAAGAAATCTACACGGGTGGTATAACTTGCTAGAAAGATAGTAAAAGAAAAAATGGCGAGAGGAAACAAAAAATGTCGCGTTCATAGATTTTCATACCATGTGATTGAAATTGTTTTGTTGAGGTGACAAAAATACTCAGTTGAATGCACAGCATAGTAACATGGTCTTTCCCACACACTAAAGAAGACTAATCCCGCCGAAACGTTGGCTACTGCAAAAACCCGTAATATGATTACATCGGTACTGTAGGGCTTATTCGAGCAGCGTCGTCATTCATAAAAATTAGGAATATTCTAGAACATACGGCATACATAAAGGATGAAAAAGATAAAAGTGTCGGCGTTGATCAATCCCTTTAGGGATGTTCATGCATTCGACTTCATTTAGCATCGTTTGGAGGTGATTAAATGCATATCTGGCATTTACAATGAGTCGCGGTGGCCTACCGATATATCGAGCCAGTGTTGCTATCTTTCCAGACAAGTCTGGTACCAATTTGCCGACCCCGGAAGCATGGAAGACTTGGCGTGCCATGTGAGCGGATATCGATTCCACGTGTGTGTTGCAGAACGCCCCCGACCATTGCGTCAAACGCGCCTTACGGCACACATACAGTACATAATTCCTGTAAGCAAAGTAAGATTGAACAACCGCTATGGATCAAGTGCTTGCGAGCCACCTTTATAGAGGTTTTTTGGTCTTTCTGTGACTCGGTTTGCGCAACGAGAAAACTACATGCTCACACTTGGTTGGCGCTATTCCTTTTACTAATGACATGAAAGCATTTAGATTCGCTTCGTTAACTCATTTGCACATGGCTTATAAAACGCACTTATTAAACGCGAGTGCATTTCTTCGTAACACAGTGCTTCTTATCCCTAATGCCGACTTTGCATTGCAGAAATTTGTAGTAGTCCTAGGCCCACACTCCATCTTTTTTGATCGACTTTAGTTTCTTTTCACTAAAAATAGATTCCACAAATAATGAGCTTGGATGAATAACCTGCACTTAATAGCCGAGGATACGTGAATCGCACAATCTTGCCCATGCTCGGAATGATCACGTGGAACAGCTGCTTTCGCCACCCTTTATCCACCACTGCTGCTGCTGCTGCCTCCAACATTATCACAATCAGATGCAGTATCAAGGCTTCCGTCACCCATGTTGCTTGTCATGTCAAGGTCCGGCAACGATCGAGGACATAAAACGCATCGCAGGTTTGGTTGAACGTGACTCTGTTACGGAAAGGCACAATCAGCAGAGGGATCACAGAGTGAGCACATCCTTCTTTTTTTCTAAGCTTTTTGTGTGAAAATATTAACCTTATGTTACAATAGATATTAGTCAATATTAGTCAAATTGCCCATATGACAGTATGAGTGGTGATATGTGATCCATTAAGGCTAATGTGCGCCTGAAATTGGATCAAAGAGATGCTAAAGGTAGAGTGACATTTACTTGATACTCACTTGATACTTGAATGGCCCGTCCTCACTAATTGTGCGGGCCCCAGCATATTCACCACTTTTCGAAAACTTGCTGGCTATGTCATTGTGGTTCCCTGAAATCACTATGTCAGCCTGGCCAATGTCTGCCCTTGTTCTTCACCACCACAGGGAGCCGCAGCCCTTGCGAATCAGAGGTAGATGCCACCATACGACTTTGTACCAAGACGCTCTTAGTTAGGCTTTCTGATGGAAACGCCAGACTTTTTGTCAGCTTGGGAGATTCTGTCAGACGGATGAATCCCTCCGTAGCCCGACACCCAGAAACAGCCCCTAGCAGCGATAAAGCGGCAGGCTGTTGGGAGGAGAGTGACATTTAGCGAATATTATATATCAACTACCTATGGTGAATCTAATTTGCTAAAAAATCAAGGTTAAGAGAATGATGGCAATAACGGTAGAATAATGATGTAGTAGAATCCTTTTTTAGTTTCTCAGGTTTGTTCCAACAATATTTTGGCTCATTCGGAGTGTTAATCAAGAGGATTGGCGTTGGATCAAAAACTAATGTTCCCATTTGAAGAGGTCGAACTTGGTGACGTAGTTGTTAGAATAAACTACAAGTCTATTCTATTTGTGGATTTGAAGCCGTTTCCCTATGATAAAAACAAACTGGAGATTACCTCAGCCACTTTTCACTTAAAGAATGGCCAGCCTGCGGCAAAGTTTGTAGACGCTGTAGCATCGACCGGTCTGGTCTATAAGCATTTCTTCTGCATAATATGGCCCGTAGTTCATGCTGGCAGAGCAGCAAAACCTTGTGGAAGTGTGGCTTCTGGGCCTCTACTGAGCGAGCGGTTGCTATCCCCAAAGGAGCCAGAAGATGCTGAGTATGGCAGTGCAGCACTTCATACAGCTTTTACTCTCAATTTTCTGCTCTGAAAAGAGCTGGCCTGAAGAAAAAACTCGCAGTTGATTGTAACATGCTCATAGAGGCGTTTTCCTCTGTGAGCATGTTACTATCAAATGCGAATTTGTTTTCCAGGTCAGCTCTTTTTCGTCTTTCAACTGATATACAACATACCAAGCCATCAGTCTGAGGTAACTGAACACATTGGCGTGCTGCCAGCATCAACCCATTCGTGCGTTGTCGAGCTTGAAAACTCATCCACTTACTTGGTATCTGGCTGGCGGAGAAGAGCGAGTGTCGGTGAGACACGCCCGAGCTGAGAACGGTTCCTTCCGCCGAAAATTCGGTTAATGTTGATGGTCACGAATTGACTTCTATCTATTAGTAAGTAGATGACAGCTCGATGTTTATAAGTGTCTCATGACTCAGAACAGGAGAGTGATCTCTTCTATAACGTGCCCAATGATACTATAAAACGCTTGAAATTTTTTGAAAAGTCGTAACAAGAGCATATTTTCTGAAACATCGTATTAGTCTCTCATCAACTTAGTATTTTTAATTCCGATACTTGGATGGCCCATTTCCAAAATTAGTGGACTACGCGACACAGTTACAATTCATTTGCTGACTGAGCGAGATTTTTTTTCTGGAGGCTAAAGTTGGCCTTTCATGTCAGGATGTTTGTTGTTAATCGGTGATTCTCGTGGATTGGGGAAACGTTCGTCATGTTGCGACTAAGTTTTCCCAGTATGGAGACACTTGCTGGTATACTGGAATTCCGTTGTTAAAAAGCGGGCTATTTATCCGCTTATAGGGTCCTATCAGAGATATGGAGCTCATGTTGCTCCGCTCTCTTCGACACCTAGGAACACCTTTTATCCGTGATGAGACTGTGAGAACCATTAAGGAGAATATCATCCTTGCTGAACGTTCAAAAAAGCTTTACTTGACTTATTAAAAATTATCATTTGTTTCTATCGTTGGAACAGCAGATCTCGTATCTAGTGAGCACCAAGTATATCAAGATTATTTGCAATCCAGTGCGAATAAAACTCCATTGCTTTATTTCCACCTGTATAACCACTTCATTAACGGCCAAGCTGCGGATAGTTTTTTTTCATCAATTTATAACTGTCTGAAAAAGAAGAGAGACCTTGAAATGAAACGGGTAGAAATTGCACTCTGGGAAAACAGAGAGATGAGAAATCGTCTAATTTGTGGAATTTTTTGAGTAGACTACTTGACAATCGCTCTCATACCGAACCTTAATGCTTCATAATATTTATGAGGACTGACTGTAACGAAAAACTATTTTCAGATCGCACATGGTCCGGAGAAGTCGTAGAATCACTATAGATATTTTGCTTGGAGAATTCTATTGTTCCCAGTGCTGTGTGTCTATTCGTGCAATGAACCTCTGAGAGACGACTTCACCGATCACAATAGCCTTTTTCAGTAAATATTCTGTTCATGCGCAGTGGGCATTTGTAAACATCTTATATCCTTATCTCTTGTTCTCACAACCTTCCACACATTTTATGTGAGTTCGAGAGAGCATCGTGCTCGAAGACATTTATTTCGCAAGAGACAATTTACAATTCATGTCTTCCTACACATTTACAATCCTTGGAATCTTTAACCTTTACAAGTAACAAGGTTTAGGACTTCTATTCGAACAATCTAGAAGAGAATAATTTTCTGAATTGCAGAAAACTAGTCATTTATGTAACACTTTTAACGAACCTTGGGTAGGAAAACCTTAAAAACCACTTGTAGCAGCAAACACCTACTGTTCATTGTTTTTTTTTCGCATCGTTTCTTTCGTTGCAGTTTCTTCGAAGGTTCATAATGTAGAGCAAAGTGCATAGGTCTTCTGTCCATTGCTATCATATTAAAACGGGCAGAACGGCTGCACTTTGAAATGTTCCTACCAGAATATTTCGATTCAATACCTGCACTCCATACGTAGGACATACTAATCGATCTAGACTTGCTTTCTGAATGGCACCGAGGGTCTGACCAGTACGTGGCGTTTTCACGACACCTATATATTTCATTTTAATGACATATTTGAGAATTTGAACAATAAAACTTGAATTATCCACTACAGGTTTCGTATTCAATCAGTGGAGGTGGGACGATAGCTCTTCAAATCTGTTTTTGGGTATAGCTTCGCCTACAATGGTACTTTTCTCAGAGGTAGCGCAAACACTGTAATCGTTAAACGGTAGCCCTAAACATTTCTCATCTGATGGCAGAGACCCAGGAATCGTACCATATTTTGAACAATGGTCGGTTCACAAAACTGTTTATTTTCTTTTTTTATATCTCTCTCACTAGGGGAGCGTGTGGCGCAGTGGTTGGAGGCGCCACTGCGACGCGCACGCATCCCTGCGCCCATGGCCCACCAAGCCTTCCATCCCTCCGGGGTCGGCAAATTGGTACCAGACTTGTCTGGGAGGATAGCAGCACTGCTGGCTCGATACATCGGCAGGCCACCGCGAGCCATTGTAAAGGCCAGATATGCATTCAATCACTTCCAACGATACTTAATGAACTCGAATGCATGGCGCATCCCTCAGGGATTGATCAACGCCGAGAGCTTTATCCTTTATCCTTCCTCTCTCACTTTTTAACAAGAAGATGCGATCAGCTATGCAATGTTCTAAAATGTAGCGGTTCTCTGAATACAAGCATAAGCCATCGATACACATCCGAATGACTGCCCTGTTGTTAGATATTACGCAGTTTAACATTCTCCATCTGTCTCGGCACCATCTTTACGGTCATCGTCTAATGCAATTCTTTCACGCCCTCCTGTTACAAAATAAACCCTCTGAATGCATTAAATACCCTTTGTAAGTGCTTATAGGCTACCACTAAAAAGTTCAAACTTTGATCGGTGGCTGATTGGTGATGGTTTTTTCTCAGCAGTGGACCAGATATTGGAATATTCCAAAACGACAGAATACATAGAAGGACATAAGCAGTATACTAATAAAATCAGTAGAAAACCAATTTGCAGCGCGAAAACTGCCAGAGAGTAGTGGAGTCATTTCTTGGAGTGACTTTAAACCGTATACATCAAGTTCAACGTTAGACCAAGCCACTATCGAAAAATATGCGTTGCTACGAATACAGCTATAATGGTGTTGAGAGATTTGCAAGGTTTCGGACCACATGTGCCTGTAGTGTCTATCGAACACGCTATTACCCTTTCGGGGGCTAGCCCGTTCATCACCACACATGTGGGTTCTTTGTTTCGTCCGCCTCTCATGCATTAGGTGGTTAGAAAATAAATAAATCGTTTAAAATATTTACCGTTTTAATGTATTTTATACCGACAAAATAGTCTTTGTGGCTGTAATATTATACATCACTGCAAAGCCAATGCTCTTTCAAACCGTTTTTATATTTTGTCTAAAATTGGATTCTTTTTTTTTACCATTTTGAGCTTTGCAATCTTAGTTGTCATAAATGAATTATCGTCAAATTTTCAGAGAAGTATTGCCAGCAGAGCACATCGTAAACTCTATCTGCAACGAGCGGCATTGTTCAACAGAAAAGGAGAAATCCTTCTTCATGACAACGCCCGGCTTCACGCTGCGGAACCAGCGCTGCAGAAGTTGAACGAGTTCGGCTACTAAACTTTGCCTCATCCACCATATTCATCAGATTTCTGGTCTCTCAATTCTTCAAGTGCCTTGACAACTTCCTTAACGAGACCTACTTCACAAACCCCGATGACGCAAAAAATGCCTTCAACGATTTCATTGCTTCTAGAACTTCAAAATTTCATGCAACTGGAATAGGTGAACTTGTTCCTCGTTGGCAAAATTCTCTTGATTCAAACTCTCTTTATTTCAATCAACAGTGTTTTGTTTAAAGCAAGCTATAGCGTTTTAAATAATATAGTCAAGAATGCTCGTTTGTTTCTGAACAACTTAGTCGCTTTCTATCTACCAGTGCCATCAGCAGTCACCCGTCGACAGATTTATCTGGGGACACAAGTCGGCATTAGCTTCAGTTAAGCCGAAGCCGTAGCCGAAATCACAATGCCAACTTTTTATTTCCTCCCATCGTACCACCTCATCGTGGCTAAGAGGTAGTTCTAGATGTGAGGCTGAGATTGCACAGCGTTGGGATTCATATCCCAAGTAGGATCTCCCAAACTGAGAAGGGGTCTGGCGCTTCCATGAGGAAGCGGAACTAAGAGCAAATGAGTACCTGGATCCACTACAGTCCTGGTATCAAACAAGTCGCATGGTAGCAAATCTCCCTCTAATCCACAAGGGCGACGCCTGTCTCTGGTGGTGACGGCCTGTGGCACACTTTGGCTTGGTTGACCTCGGGAGCCTAGGGACCGCAACAGCTAAACCAGGATAACTTTGGAAAAATGGAAATTATGCTGAGGCCCGCACATCCACTGAAGAGGGTCATACAAGTATCCAAGTATTTAAGTAGCTTTTTATTTGCTGCCTACTACAATTTTTCACGGTAGGGTATTATGTGATATAAAACCACATAATACCTTGTCGTAGAAATTGTAGCAGACAGAGAATAAAAAGTTAACGTTGTCACGAATGCCTTTACCTAACAATGCTGAGCTTGCGTGCTCAAGATGATTAGTAAATTTTGGCGGGAATGTTTTTTTTAAATTCCTGCAAAGTGTACACGAAAGAACAAATAGGAAAAACTGCCTGGGTAAAGGAACCTAGCCATCGGGTATACGCCGCTAGTGGATATACAAAGATTCGGTTTCGAAGAAGCAATATATGTAGAAGATGAAAGAAAAACAGAGACATTCCAGAAGGGGCTAAGGATAAGGCTTTCCGCAATGACGAATGCTAGGGGATGAGTCGTGCGTTGGATTTCACTAGATATTAGATGTTAGAGATGACTGAATGGATATCTAATCTATGTAATGACTTGCGGTGAAGTGTCAATGTATCCAGTCATCCTTCAAGATGAGACAAATCTGGAACAAATTTCCCGTCTGGGTGGGATGGGAGGCACAAGGCATTAAAATTGGAACAACTTATTTATCCCATCCCTATTGCAGTGCATCTCTAACCACTGCGCCAGGACGTACTAAGTTGGATTCATTTTAAAGAGGAAAACCCATAGTGTCCAGAAATGAACAAAGACGTTTACGCGCATAGTGATGAAACCTGTGACCGAAAATGAAGAACGTTGACGATCTGTCTTCCCGTTTTATCACATCAAGAGCTTATGAACATAAAGAGGTCAGCGTTTGTGAAATAGAACTTTTGTTATCCTTGAATTTAGATTCTGTGAGTAGTTAGTGAGTTCTACAAACGTGTTCATTGTTAACTGGATTTTCTGACAGAAATGTCGAACTCTTACATAGTTTAGAGGACTACAGCACAAGAATCTAAGCTTGCTAGGCAGAGAACTAAGGTAACCTGAAACGATTTAATGCCCTGTAGATCTGGTGGTATACCACACAGACGTACTGTATCCAAACATCACCTCTCACACTTCTTTAATCAGAAACGATTCTTCGACACGTAATTTTATAGAAGAGGTAAAGCAATGTGAACAAGAGAAGAAGCGAAAAGGCATATCGTAAAATTATACTCGTGGCAACGTTTCACCACTACTCATAGCAATGCGAAGAGTTTTAGTGATGAAAATACTTTAACACTAATCTATACTGGTAACGCCTATAACACACTACTGTATACAAGGAATATCGCGAAAAATGGGCAAATTATGCCTGGAGAATCCACTGCTTGCCGGTGCGCGGCACAGCCTCGGGCGACGATGAGGGAAAATCAATAGCGTGGAGCACTAGGGGTAGCGGTATCCATAGACCTTCTAGCCAGTCCCTCGGTCCATCCTAGCTGCTACATCAACTAATTGTTCACCTTGATTCGCTCACTTCTAGAAACCAGTTCGATGGATTTTCTGAAAATTTCTGTTGACGAGTACAGGAAACTACAAGAAAAGGTATCTATGACAGAGAAACTTCATCTAACCTTTTATGTATTCTGCGTTTCTGTGTTTTGTAAATGCCCATATATAAGCGAAATTTTTACGTTATTTTATTGAGTAAGTCTACTTGAATCTAAAACGAAAGGGTTGTGGTATAACACAGTAGTCGTGTTAAAATTTACGCAATCAATTTTGATTTCATTTATGCAAATATGGCACCAATTATGCAGTACATTAGTGCAGCACATTAGTATCTTTACGGCTTCTTGTCTTAAACTTTTTTAACACTTGTTTTATCTCCCAGTTACGAGGTTATTTATGCGGCTTAAAACCAATGTGACACCGCAACAGAAAGTTGGGAGCACTTTAGTATGCGCATTGATACAAATCGATCTTTCCAACTTCATTTTCTTTCAAAATAGCAATCTCTAGTTCTCTTAAATCGGATTTATTTCCGCAAATTCGTTAGGTTTTGTTGAAACGTTCCTGGGAAAATTCATGAAGATTCGAGTGTTTTTTTCGTCTTATTTATTTCTTTGAAGTCGGATCACCGCATAGAAAACGAGGAGTTCGACATTTCTATCCAGAAGTCCACATGAAGTTTAACCTATAACACGACAAAACGTTAGCAATATGGTTACGTTTTCATGGAATGCATTCATAAAAGGGCATCATAACAAAATCATGATGTTATTTACCTTCGAGCGAGATGAATTAATGGACAGCTTTTTGTACGGATTCATATAGGTGCATTTAGTGAGAAGTACTACAGCAGTTAAGATAAGCTAATGCTAACACATTACGCTCGCTTTCCATCCCTCCAGGATCAGCAAAATGGTACCATACGTGTCTGGGAGGAAAGCAGCACTGGCTCGATACATAGGCAAGCCACCGCGAGTCATTTCAAAGGCCAGATATGCATTCACTCACCTCCAAACGATGCTTAGTGAAGTCGAATGCATGCCGCGTCCCTCAGGGGTTGATCAACGCTGAGTGCTTTATGCTTTTTTATTAACACATTACACTCAAGATCAGCTGCATGCGACTATACTTGCGTGGAGCGAGGTGGAAAACATGCGAAGTTCAGTAGATCCAATTCAATTCATCTTCATTTTTTTAAACTTTCTGCACAGACATTTTTCGCTGTCTATTTTCCACTGAACCTATAGCGCTCTACAATAAAGATGTTGTGTCATGTGTGGTCTGTGAAACGTCGTACCGTCGTTCTTGTAACAAAGAGCATAGAATAATGAGTGTTTTGCTACAGCTATTTTTTAGAATTGGTCGATTTCTCGACACTGCCGCCTTTAGCTCAATGATTTAGCGATTGTGTTCACGTTCAGACTCATGCGGTGCTTCTTGTACGGATCGACGTTTCCTTGGTCGTAAGTTGTAAGGAAATGTCGCTTTGGTGGTGTTTTCCTCATTGTTGTGCTGCTCTAATTTGGATTTGTTACTTTCTTCGTTTTGTGGTATGGAATTTTCGAATTCCAATGGTTCCAGTAGATTAATGGGCCTACGAATTCTGCGATGCGATGGGAGAGCAACTACTGCTTCGCGCACGACTCTTTCTGAGTTGGCTGAGTTTCTTCAATATTTCCTACTTTCCACATGAACCTAGGTTGCATAGGATCGTTGATTAGTACCACAGAGCCTTTCCTTGGAGAGCATTTTGAATAATGCGTTTTGTTTCTTTCGGAGTGATGTCTTTCTCGTAGTGAAGTTAAATACTGAATTTTCCACAAGTGCCAGAACCTATCTGTAAATTTACACGATGACTGTAAAGCTTGTAAAGCTCCCTGTTTGGTTTTTAGGAGCGTTTGCTTCTCCGATGAGAGGTACGTGGGGTCAGTTAGATCTTCATCGGGGTTCTCGAATGAGCAGGGTGTTTCGAATTCATTTTGGATGAAGTCTATTGGTCTCAGAATTTGTTGATCTTCGGAGTCTACGTATAGTAGCGGCCTGGTATTTAGCAGAGCTTCGATTTCAATTACGATTGTTGATAAGTGCTCGAGTGGAAGGTTTGACGTTCTGATTGTTTTATACAATGAATGTTTGATCGACTTTATCAGCCTTTCATAAAATCCTCCTTGCCATGGGGCGAATGGAGTACTGTGATTCCACCGAATTTCTTTGTTGCTTATTTGGCGTTGGAGCAATTGGATCGTTCTGCAACGCTTGTAATCCTTCGTTAAGAATTGCTTTTCCGAGTACAAATGTTGAAGCGTTGTCACTAATAATAGATTTCGGAGTCCCCCGTCTTGAAGTGCTGTGGTAGAGAGATCTGATACGATATCCAGAAGAATTAGGCGTGTTGCTGCGCATGTTATTATGCATCCATAACATTTGTCTTGAGTGTTATCCGATTCGAGTGTGGAAATCGGACCGAAGTAGTCTATGCCAACATGCTCAAACGGACGTGATCGCTGAACCCTTTGTTCAGGAAGTTCACCTTCTTCGGGATATTTGTACGGGAGATTGTTGAATTTTTGGCACTGTTTGCAGCGTCGGAGATTGTGTGTTACTTGAGCTCGCAATTTGGGAATCCAGAAGTTTTCGCGTATACGTGCCATGGTGTGTCCTGTTCCTGGGTGACCTTTATTGTGGCAGTCCTTAATAATGGCATGTGCGAGCCATGAGTTCTGTATGACAATTAGTGGGTCTCGGGCAGCGGAGTCTAAGTCACTACGTCCGAAGCGTCCAAAGCATCGAAGAAGACCCTCAGTGTCTAATCTGACATGTAGATGTTTCATGGACTGCAGTATAAATGGTGTTATTAATGATAGCTGATGTCTAACCAATATTTTCCCAACTAGGGTAATCTCTGGACCGGTTATATTGGAGTCATTATTTGATGTTACGCTTTGCAGTAATGGCGAGAGTTTGATTGGCATCTTTGCTCGGTGGTTTACTCGACATACTAACGTCTTAATATAGCGGAGAATTAGTGCTATAATTTTCTTGGTATTCGGCAGTGAATACATTTCTGAAGAACTAAAGAGTCCTTTCTCGTAGTTATTGTTTGGCGGAACACACCTTGTCAGAGAGATTTGCGTTTGTTGGGAGGATTGCGTGACATCTGACTTCTTGCCGTCATTGAAGTTGAATTCTGTGCTTTTTCGCGATGCCTCTTCATTGATGGAGAAACAGTTGTTTTCGTTGATCCATGTTTCCGTGGGTTGGTTAAGAATTGGTGGACCAGTCCACCAGAAATGCTCACTTAATTGTTGCTTGCTTAATCCTCGCGTTGTGCAATCTGCGGGGTTGTCTCGAGACGAGACGTGACAGAAACTGATTCGGTGCCCGTTTTCTTCTAGGTGTTGTGTGATCTTCCCTATCTCTATTAGCCTATTAAATATTCTTGTGCCAACATTATTTAAAGGTCTATGTTTGATCCAATTTAGTACGATTTCCGAGTCTGAGAAGATAAAAACGTCGTTTATCTTGACTATTTTCCGTAGCTGCGATAGGACAGCATTAGTTGTACGCAGGGCTAATGTTGCTGCATCTAGTTCCATTTTTGGAATAGTTGAACCGGATTTCACGGAGGCCAACTTGCTTTTTGCTATGAGTAGATTAACAGTGGTTTTTGAATGCAGGTACAAGCAAGTAGCTATAGCGTCATTGCTGGCATCAGAGAAAGTTACTAACGTATACGTTGTGTTTCTTATGCCTAAACAACACGAAAGGCTCTTTTCAAAACCCTGTATTTCTGATGCGATATGCGCCCATTCGTCTTCACGAGGCTACAGTAAAGGGGTGTCCCAGTCGTACTTGTCCTTCCACAACTCATGAAGGAATACCTTTGCTCTATGTAGTAGAGGCAGTAGCCATCCTAGCGGGTCGTATATAGAGGCGATGATACTAGCTACTTTTCTCTTTGGTAATCCGTGATTGCTGTTTGGGACTGTATGTGATCGTAATGCAGTCAGTCGATGGATTCCAAGGGATTCCTAGCACGTTTACTATATCCTTGTCCGTTCTGTCCTTTGATGGAATTGCTGTCATCAATTCAGTATCACTGGAAGCGAATTGGCAAAGATTCATCTTAAGTTCGTCGAAAATTCGCTTTGACTGTGAGTAGACGTAGAATGATTCTTCTGAGTCATCAACGGTTAGAATAAGGTTATCGACGTACATATTTTCTTTTACTTGTGATGTCAATTGTATACAGTCCTTGTACTGATCGAGATGGAAGTGGATCGTTCCTACTAAGAGGAAAGGTGAAGTGATTAACCCGAAAGTTATGCGAATAAATCGCAGAGCTTTGATATTGTTTGGTGTAGGTGGCCTTCTGTGATCATGTAGCCACAAGCAGCGCGTGGAATCGCGGTCGATTTCATGAAGACGTACCTATAAGAAGGCCTTTTCAATATCAGAGGTTATAGCAAGGCGTCCAAATCTGAAGCGGAGCAAAATGCCGAACAGTTCTGGCAGGATCACTGGTCCTCGATGAAGGAGATCGTTGAGTGACGGACATCCTTTATAGTGAGCAGACGCATCATAAACCACTCTCATTTTAGTGTTTTTATTGGAAGTTAAAATTGCTTGATGGGGAATGTAATGGGGTCGAGAGTCTTTCGTTACTGCTTCTTCGTCCACTTCTTCTAGAATGTTCAAGCGAAGTTGTTCGGCAAATACATTATTGTATTCTTCCATTAATCTCTGATTATTTTGCAGAGATCTGCAAACACTATTTAGTCTACTGAGAGCTATGACTTTATTGTCGGGTAGTTTGGTAGCGGTTGTTTCCTTCCAGGGGAGGCATACATAGTACACGTCAGGTCGTTTTTCGATGGTCAGATTGAATTTCTCCCACACTTGTCGGTCAGTTTGCATCCTTATTTCTTTTTCGGAATTAGAAAATTCTTCAGTACCAGCAGATTTCAGAGTGAGATATTTTTCCCAGTTTTTATCGTGCTCGTCCTCTAACTGCCAAACTGGGTGGGATGCGAAATTGTTTAAAGTTTCTGGTGTGGTATATTCTTCGTTATTGGTCGTTTCATTGTTTTGTTCTTCAAGGTAGGTAGGTAAGAGTGCTCGTCTGTCCTGCCTGTTATAATGTGGCCTAGGCGAGTTGGTATGAGATGTAATCCAGAAGGAAGTGTGATGTGATTGGTCGTTTTTCACTAGAGACCATAGTTGATCAGAGCCTAATAGTATTGTGGGTTTCACTTTTTGTTCGCTGTTGGTTAGATGTACTGGAAGCTCACGTTGCTGTATAAAGTCTGTACCTTGCGGAGAAATTGGAGGAATAACAAATGGTTTTACCAGGTTATCGTGCGTGTATAATAGCATGGAAAAGGGACGACCATCTGAGTCCCAGGCTTTAAGGGAGACTTTGTTCGACGGTTTTTCTTGTGCTTGGTCGGATCCGAATGTGTATAAGCGAGCTTAGTTTCCTCTTTGACAGAAAGATCCATTTCCGCAGCGAATGATTAATCGATGAAGGAGAGTTCTGCTCCCGTGTCCAGCAAAACTTGCGCTTTTTTGAGAGTTCCTGTACTTGTGTCCACCACTGTAATTTCTGCAGTTGGCAGAATGGTGGTTTGCTGACTTTGTGGATGCTGACCTTCCGGCTGAATTTCTAGGACAATGGTCTCCTGCGGTGCAGGCTCTTCTTGTTCTTGATTTACATAGTTGATTTTCGACGTCGGCTTGAACGTCTTAGTCTCCTTAGAGCTATATTTCCTGTCTTTAATAACCTTGTTGCTGTTTGGTTAGCTTTTCGAACCATTATGAAAGCTTGTTTCTTTCGACGTTGATTGGAGACAACACGAAATATGGTGCCGTCTCTGGCATTTGAAGCAAGATGACTTCTCGCAATTAGTTGAGTCCATGGTATGGGGATGCGCAAATGGCGCACAATTTGTTAGTTCGGAGGTATTGCGAGCGTTCATACGGCGTCTTGTAAATGTTGCAGTTGAACGCTTTGTGATCGGCTTTACAATACATGCAATAGTACGTCTTCTCGGAGATCCACGATCTGCTCTTATTCTCCTGTTTGCTGACAACAATTGGGATTGATTGGCACTTTGACGTGTACTGCCATACTTTTTCCTCCTTGAATATAACATCCTGGATTAGCTGGAAGAGCTGCTCCATCTGGATTATCCATCACGATGTCATGTTTCTTTTCGATAACTTTTCGCTGTATGTTGTTAGAAAATTTCATCAATATTTTCTTAAACATTCCATGATTGTCCACATTTTCACCTTTTGCTTCTAGCTGTGTTACTATTAACTGCAAATGTTCGAATAGTTTGCGTTGATCGTGCACCGTGGTGGAACGAGGCTGGCAATTGTCAAGTTTGTCCATGAGTTTTATTATGAGCGTTTCAAAGTCTGCATACCTTTTGGTGAGAAATTCAACTGCTTTAACATAGTTCTCTTTAGTGAGTTGAAATTTCTTCACTGCATCGAGTGCTTCCCCGTGTAGCGAATTAAGCAAGTGATTGAACTTATATATTTCTGATATGTCGTGGAAATGTATGCTCGCTCCGAATAACTCCCAGAAATTATCCCACACCCAAATGTTACCACTGAATGTTGGTATCGGGAGTGTGGGTAGTTCGAGACGTGTTGCTGCAGCTATAGTTTGGAAAACTTCGACTGGTTGGATGTCGGATTGTACCCTTGTTGGGGTATCCTGTTTTCTTTGTGAAGCATTATTAAACTCAAAGCTTTTTATGCCACTTTTGAGTTATAGCAAGTAGTCGTCTGCTGCCTCGATTATTTTCTCTGCTTTGCTGCAATGTATTTCGCTGCCATCATCGCTCTCCAGTGTTAGATTCTGCTCTGAAGACTTTCTTTCATACGCCACTAGTGCTTCGTTTAGTTTTGCAATAGCTCATTCGATGGTTTTCTCTTTAGTGAGTTGAAATTTCTTCACTGCATCGAGTGCTTCCCCGTGTAGCGAATTAAGCAAGTGATTGAACTTATATATTTCTGATATGTCGTGGAAATGTATGCTCGCTCCGAATAACTCCCAGAAATTATCCCACACCCAAATGTTACCACTGAATGTTGGTATCGGGAGTGTGGGTAGTTCGAGACGTGTTGCTGCAGCTATAGTTTGGAAAACTTCGACTGGTTGGATGTCGGATTGTACCCTTGTTGGGGTATCCTGTTTTCTTTGTGAAGCATTATTAAACTCAAAGCTTTTTATGCCACTTTTGAGTTATAGCAAGTAGTCGTCTGCTGCCTCGATTATTTTCTCTGCTTTGCTGCAATGTATTTCGCTGCCATCATCGCTCTCCAGTGTTAGATTCTGCTCTGAAGACTTTCTTTCATACGCCACTAGTGCTTCGTTTAGTTTTGCAATAGCTCATTCGATGGTTAGAACTCCTTCGTTTAGTCTGTATGTGCTGTCAGACATGAAGGTTTCTGTTATCTCTCCATCACTGGGTGGGGTGCTGAGCATTTCCAATTGCTCATCTTTGGGAAGCGTTAGTGTAGTCTAAAGCGTTTTAGTAAAGTGCGTGATGCGTCGTTTTAGAACTCGCAATGAGATGGTCATGGTAAATTAAAGCGGAAAAAGTTTCGTGGAGCTGAAATTTGTGCACTCACGAAAACGGTACCAAGTTGAAGTGACAGCTGTGAAGTTGAACTGCGCAACTTGCTGTTGTTAGGTCCTTTCAAGCGGACAATGCACCATGTAACAAACAGCATAGAATAATGAGTGTTTTGCTACAGCTATTTTTTAGAATTGGTCGATTTATCGACAGTTTTTTACATTTAGTAATTTACAAAAGACCTTTTTTTTCGAACGAAATCATTATTTGGTACTTCGACCGGTAATTGACCGCCAGTTTGCTTCCAATCATTATGGTCAATCGTGATTAGGGTATCCAATAAACGGCTATGAGAATTACAGAAATAGATCCAATATACAAATGACTCCAAATGCTGATAGTAGTGTTATTGTATTGTAGACCATCACCTGTATCACATAAACCCTCTTTGATCGTCAAGTGACTCTAGAGGGCTCCAGTAAACCCTCCATTTTTCCCTGTCGCGTGCAAGAGCAACTCAGTGGGTTCTGCTCGCTCTAGGGACTCGTTAAGCATCATATCCTTCTTCTAGGCTTTTCGTGAGGAACTCTGACCATCGATTCGGTGGTCTTTCTGCAGTGCGTTTGACATTCCAAGGAATCCGGTCACTAACAGCTCTTGTCCATCGGTTGTCATTCATGCGAATTACGTGTGCCGGGCCCACCTTAGCTTCGACTGTTTGGCGTACAGAACGGTATCTTTGATTTTTGACCAGGTCGGAGTTTTCGACGCAGGTCGGAGTTTGGCTCGCATCCCTCACTAGTGTGACACGGGATAATCCTAACATCATCCTTTCGACTTCGCGGTCATTAACGCTGAGTGACCTTTCATCCTGCATACGTAGCAACCAGGTGTGTGACGCATATGTTAAGGCAGGAAGAATCGCCGAGTGGAAAAGGTGGGCACGGAGTCGGGTGTTCTTTGCTCTATTCACTACATCTTGGAAAACTTCTCAAGCCGCTCCTTTTTTCGTGCTCAACTCTGAAGCAAACTCATTCATCATGTTGATTTTTCGACCTAGGTTGATGTAGCTGGAGCACTCAGAGCTATTAATTCTGTTGTGCGTGAACGTGGGGTAAGAAATTATGCCGTTTCTTACTAACATCGTTTTTGTGAGATCTAGTTAAAGGCCAATCTTTCCACAGGCTCTGTCAAAATCAGTAAGCATTCGTTCCTTTTGGCTAATGTTCGATGTTATAAGAACGATGTCATTAGCAAGGCGAAGATTTTCTGACCATCGGTTTCCACTTCGGTGTTGTCCTACTGTAGTGCTTGCATGACGTTCTCGAAGATGGTGGTAAACAATTTTACGGCGCAATGGTGTCGCCTTGACTAACCTCTCTTTTTACGTCAATGTTAATATCGTTGTAGTATGGTGATATCTCACTTGCATCTGTATATACCGAGTATGGACTCCCTGATCGTCCAGTGCTTCCATAGCTGCTTCTATCTCATTTGAGTCAAAAGCCTGTTTTAAATCGATGAAAGTGTGTCAGAACGGTCTTTTGTACTCTTGCGATAATTCAATAATTCTTATTATCATGTGGATGTGGTTCACCGTACCAAATCCTTTTAGAAACTCTGCTTGCTCACATGGCTGTCTTTCGTGCAGTGTTCTGTTAATCCTCTTTAGGATGACTCGAATGCAAAGCTTGTGGATGAGAGGCAGTAAGGCAGCAGTAAGCAGATTGGGCGATAGTTGTGGGCACTTCGGTAATCCGTCATTAAGTTATCCTTTAGTCATCTATCTTCCTAGAAAATAAATTTTGTTCACTTCTGTATAATCGATAGAGCTAGCTGAGAGACAGGCGAAACGAAGGACCCTCATGGTGTGGTGGTGAGCGCGCTACTCCCTGGAAAGGACAATGGCGCGCTTGCTTCCAACCGCAGACACCTGCGGTCCGGAGTTTTGCAAATATCTCAGCATCACTGTTGTTGTTTCATAAACAATAGCATGCAATGAAAAGTAGTACAAAGGCAGTAAATAAAAGTCAACATCTGTGCTTAATATTATGTAGGTTCATTTGCACTTCAGTTTATACACGTGCCGGTTATCTATATTCGAGAAATATGTCGTATATTTCAGCTTCAACAACTTCAGTCCAAGGCTGACGCAAAAACAGAAACTATAGTGAGGTTAGGCAAAGATTTGCAATCAATTCAAGAGGAAAATCGTCTGATTAAAGCGAGATCATTGACGCTAGATAGGAACATGGAGCGGCTGGAATTGGAAGTGCAAAAATATGCAGCTGTTAGTTATTGTCATTTAGTGATTATTATATTTCTGGATTCATATCCAGGAACTTTTTGGACGTAAAAGCCCAGAGTTTGGAAAGCTTTTTTCATTAATATTTTCAGAATGAGCTCAATATCAAGGCAAACTTCAAATTAGAAAAGAAGCAATTAATGGATGAAGTGCAAAGTTTGAGAAAGGATTTAGCTACATTGCTGAAGGAGAAAGAGGAGCTGAAAGCTGAAAAAATTGACTTGCAGAACGACTGTAAACTCTTCCGACAACGTATTGCCAAATATGAGGTAAAAACACATTGGTATATCGCTCAAAAATACTAAATGTTGAGGCTGAATTCTTCAGACATCGGCGTTTCCACTGTTCAGGTTGCAACATTGGATGGTTCGAATGCGATTGTACACAACGACATTGGTTCCAATAAAAAAACCGTGCGAGATATGGATGTCGATGGGCTTGAACGGTACGAAAAGCTCTACCAAGAAGTTAGTTGAATAGACTATTGATCCACACTGATTTTTCACCTCTATTACTTTGTTTTTTTCAAAATCCTAAAACTTCGTTCTGTGGATCTCTATCTTTTGTGGTCTACGGCAGTTAGTCGCGAAGCTCCATAGCGCGTATGCTCGATGAAAGGATTAAATCCGACAAAAGTGACTTTCTACTTTTCTGATGACGCAGGCTGATGAAAACGATTAACCTTTTGTTTTTTGCATTATCGGAGTAACATATAGATCTACGTTGGATTAAACGTAGGTAGGAACCTGAGAACCATATTAAGCTGTATATATTCTAAAAACACTAGGTTGGTGATGTGTATTGAAGCATACGAACATCGGATTATTTCTTTAAGGTGCTAGTGGTGCAAACTAGGGAGGTTAAGCGTACCACATGGATTCTGCGAAACGAGTCGACATGCCTCATTAAACGTTATATACGATACGAGAAGGGTGTTGTTTTTCAAAACATGGAATGCCAGAATATATGGAATTGCTGTTTACTTCAGCACAGGTTTATACATCGAAATTCCTTTTAACCCTTACCAGACGGCTCTCAACTTTTGTGACTGATGGAATGCCAGCAATTTTTCGTCGGCTGCGGAGTTTCTGGTTTTTGGATATTGAACAATAGTTCCTCAATATATGGAGGACTAAGGGGGCTGTAAAAGTGACAGCATTGTAAAAGAGAGTTTCGTCTAAGGCTCTATGAGTATGAATGCTAGTATTTACTAAGTGTTACTATAGTCGAAAGGCACGTGTGGCGCAGTGGTCGGAGGCGCCTTGCAACACACTTTCCATCCCTCCGGGATCGTTAAATTGGTACCAGACGCCTCTAGGAGAGTAGCAGCACTGACTCGATACATCGGTAGGCCGCCGCGACTCTTTGTAATGGCTAGATATGCATTTAATCACCTCCCAACGAACGCAAGAGTGGAACGATGAAATACAGTTCTGAGGAGAGATCAATATAACTTACTGGGTTACTTGGATTGCCCATCCAACACACCGAAGTTCAGTGAAGCAATTTTTCTAAAACAGAGGTGTACATATAAGAGTATAGTTACTTGGATGCTTGGATGGCCCGTATTCAGTGGTTCTGTTGGCCCCAGAATGATTTCGATTTTATCGGAGTTTTGCTGGAAATAACCATTGTGGCTCCCATGAGTCCCGAGGTCAGCTAGGCCAAAGTCTGCATCAGGTCGTCATCACCAGAGGCAGTCGCCGCCCTTGTGGATCACAGAGAGATTTGCCACCATGCGACTAGTTTGATACCACGGTGGTGGATCCTGATACTGGCTTACTCTTAGCTAGGCCTCTAGATAGAAACGTCGGACTTCTCGGCTTGGGAGGCCCTATTAGAGGTATGAATACCTCCGCCGTACGTCGCATCCCGACACTCGCGAACACAGGCCTTTCTCTGCTCATAATGAGGTGGTAGATCGTTGGGAGGATTTGTATAACGATTGTTTTAGTTTTGAGAAGTTGGGAGCGTCATTCAAGATCTTTGCACTGGCCACGCCTTTAGTGGAATAATTTAAGGACGATTGCTTTCCAATGCTCAGATGGAATAGTCTATGAATTCACGTAAAAAGGTGGTCGTATGCAAAGGTCGTTTAGAATGTAAGGTTCTAAACTAATGCAAAATTAGCGGGACCGCCATAATTTTCCAGCAGATTCGCAGGACAGTGGATAAAAAACAGCTATTTGAGCAGGGAGCATCACCTGTATCACCTGTAGTCCCGTTGATCGTCGAGTGACTCGAGCGGGCGCCAGTAAATCCTCCATTTTTCCCTATCGCGGGCAAGAGTAGCCCAATGGGTTCTCCTCGCTTTAGGGACTCGTCGAGCATCATATCTTACTTCTAGGCTTTTCGTGAAGAACTCTGACCATCGGGTCGGTGGTCTTCCTGCAGTACGTTTGACATCCCGAGGAATCCAGTCACTAACAGCCCTTGTCCATCGGTCATCATTCATACGCATTACGTGTCCGGCCCACCGTATCTTCGACTGTTTGGCGTATAGAACGGCACCTTTGATTTTCGATCGTTGACGTAGGGAGCATATCGATAACAATTCATCACGATAGACCATCTCCACGCGATAACGAAACGCACCAAAGTATCGCGAAAGAACAGAGACCACTTTCTCCTATTTTACGTGCTTTACAAAAATACTTTGATTTAGATATTATAAAAGTGGTCATAAAAACTTCGTATAAACAAAGATGCAAAAAAAAACAAGTATCTTAGCCACAAAACTTCTTTGACAACTGGGAAATGTTGAACTTGTACTTCACGTCGCAAATCCCAGAACCAAGCTTCTTTTAACCTCGATATTGATCACTAATTCACTGCTTTTGTTCATGAGCAAACGTAAAATTGTTACGGTAGCATTTATGTTAACATTGTTGCAAACGGAGGGATTACAGGAGGCGACATCTTGCCAATATTACTAACAGCCGCACTCGATAACTTCCAAAGACTTCAGTGGGATATCTGAGAGAGCTTCCATATCGATACTCCGATTGCTTGAGCTATTGTGATTTCGATTGAGAAATTGACATGACAGAGAGGGTGGCTTAGAAGAAAAGAGCAACCATCAGCTTAAAGACACCAAGGACTTATTAAAAAGAGGAAGCTCCGCTTGTTAGCTTTGGATCCGAAGATTCTTTCCACATCAAAGTGAGCCAAGCGAAGCTGTGCGCTACGAAAGGAGGATCATTCAAATGATCTCGGAAGTGCAACAGGAACGCTAGAAGAAGTAAGACTCCATTGAGCAGAAATGAAAGAAAGAACACGAAGTTCTAACATACATCAACGATCAAGGATTAGAGAAACTGTCGTATGTCTCAAGACTTCGAAAATCAGGTTCCTAGAGAGCATTGTGCGTCTTAACTAAGACTGATGGACGCGAGCCATTAGCTACTGAGTCCCACGGAATGTGAAACGCACACTAGAAGCACAAGTGGCTTCTTCAGGAATATCCTCAAAGTATGACGCTCTCCTTTCCTTGGGTGAGGAGAATCTATTCGTGGCAAGGTGTTCTTGCACGCTGCAAGGACAAGTGGAAACTTCGTTGCTATCCGCTTTACTCATGCTACGCCCATTTTGAGTATTTTAGCTTGCAATTTTTGCTTGGTTATCTTCGTCCTTTATTTTTTTGTGGTCTAAATATGTCACAATACATCACCTGATTTTAAATTACGTTGATTATTTCTACTAAATCTTTGAAAAACAATGAACAAGGAGGTATTCCGTTCAATTGCACCTGACTGAAATTTGACATTGATTGTGGTAACCAGTGCAGCTTACTTTCAGTATAAACAGATCGAAGCGGATCTTCACACAGTACTCGGAATAAAAGAAGAGCTTGTAAGGGAACGCGATGCTCTGGTGAAGAAGGTCGAACGCCTCAGTACTGAAATCTCTTTCCTACTGAATGGTGACCCCCGACGAGTCAGTAACGCCTATTTTTGTTTACCCATAAGTATAATCCTATCAGGAATGAGAGCAAGGTGAAATTCCAATTTTATTGTTTAACTAGTTATTCAAGGTAGTTGAAGACCTGGACAGTTTGTTGGCTGAGAATCGCTTTCTTAAAGCCCGGCTGGACTCAGCGAATGAAGAAAGTGAAACAATGAAAGCTACATTATCGAAGTACAGAGCCATGACCGAATCCAGGCCTTCTACGGTAAGTACTGTAGTCCACACTAAATAAAAAAGTTAACACTGCGCCATCTTTTATTTTTCTTCTTTCGAACTATTATTATAGGTGAATCTAACTGCTAATGGAGAGGCATCCTTAGACGAAAAAAACTGCGTGGCTGTTGTAAATATGAAGCAAAGTAAGTTTCTCTCTTATTTACGTTCTCTGAGATATTTAACAGGTGAAGTGCTATTGATACATACCGTACCGCATGTACTGAAGAGATGCACATCTCAGCCGTTCACCGATGTTTTTTTCACTGCACTTCTTGTATTCTTGCGATAGCAAATTCGACGAAAACCAATGTTAAGTATGGCTTGTTACAAGCTGCTCTCAGCATTTCCTAATTTACTACAAATCTTTTCTTGGACTGGTGTGTTTGCGGCGAGAGAATATTGGTGTTGAGGAGGGTGGACAGCATCACAGCACGGATGGTGGGGAGGCACAGAAATCCCTCTAGCTGAGCGTTGATACCCGGCACTAAGGGACGGCTTTTCGCCGTGATAAGATAGTGATAAGATCATCGAGCAAACTCTTTCAGGGTGGTTTGTAGTTGGCAGAATGTGCGCCATTAATGGCGTTCTACACAGTCTGTCTTTCGAAACCGTCATCAAGTCTTATCACTTTGCTGTTCTCACCTTGCGATTTACAATTTGTATACACGATATATATATGTCCTACAATACATATATATATATATATATATATATATATATATATAGAGAGAGAGAGAGACTCCCACGGATCTCCCTCACATGAGTGATCTCGAGCCGGTTAGTCACGAGGCTACGTGGCGCGTCCCCAGGTGGCGGATAGGGGGTTAATCGCAGACCAAAAGCGACCTTTGCTTCCCTGAGACGCAGGTGAATCCTGGGGATGGACTCCCTGTTTCCGCTGCGCTGATTTGGCGCATACTTTCTGTATTTGCTAGACGTATTTATGCATGCGTGAGTGAGTGCGTTCTCGCTTTATGCGGATTGTGTTCTACGAGTCAACTCGGCCAAAAGCCTACAATCAAGTGACAGGGTAGATATGGGAGGCGGTTATGAGTCGCCTCCAACAAATAAGCTCCATGACCACTCTGGGAGAGCCTGGCAAACTACGCGTGAGTGTAACCAGCCCCATGTTCAGAGCCCAGCAAGCTATACGTGGGTATCAAAAATGCTAAATACAGTAAAAAAAAAACGGGCCTCATTCCCCTGACCTCGAAAGAGCCCCCAATTTCGCAGCGTTGGGTAGGACGAGTAAGGAGGGGATGCTAAAATCTCAGGACCAATGGAAGCTGCCTGGATTAAGAACTACGGTGACGATCTGTACCTACAGTGCACATACACTTGCATCTGAGTCCTCAATAGAAGACTTGCTCATGCAAGCAAGAATGATGAGGTACAACGCCATCGGCCTGGCCGAGACGAGACGACGCCACCCATTCAACGCTGTCTATGATACTGGAGAAGAGCTGTTCCTCGGAACATGCGACAGTAGAGGCGTAGGCGGTGTCGGCGTTCTCGTTAATACGAGTTTGTCCATGAACATCGATTCATTCGAACAGCTTACAACCCGAATCGGACGTTTACGATTAAAAAGATGTGGATCAACACCGGCTTTGACAACCTTCGTCGTTTACGCGCCAACATCAAGCTATGATGAAGAAAAAGTCGAAGCGTTCTACATAGACTTGGAGAGGTTCTACAGAGAAGACCATAAATTCTTCAAGGTCATCATTGGAGATTTCAATGCCAAAATTGGACCAAGAAGATCGTCTGAGGAACGTCACATTGGGACCCACGGATTAGAATGGAACGAACAGGGTGAACGGCTCTCTGAGTTAATCATAACGACCAAAACCATCCATGGTAACTCGCAATTCCAGAAGCCCGTCAACGATGGACGTGGGAATCTCCCAATGGAGAGTACCATGACGGAATAGACCACATCATAGTAAATAGGTAATTTTGCCTAACCGATGTCGCTGTTGTCCTAAAATTTTACACGGGATCAGACCACAGTCTCCTTCGTGCAAGATTTTCATTCTCATGTAAAGGAGAAAAAGCCGCTAAATTCAAAAACCGAAGTCCCAGAACCACCACAAACTGGCACTTATTCAACTCATTAGTCCGCTGTTGGGAAGATGCCGTTGTCGACAACATCGACAAGGAATACCAGCGAGCAAGCAGAGTTTCGAAAAGAATTTAGTACGATAGACCACATTCACACGATAACGAGGCTCATTGAAGTATCGCGAGAGTACAAAAGACCGCTCTGCCTCACTTTTATCGATTTAGGGAAGGCATTTGATTCAACTAAGATAGAAGCTGTCATGGAAGCCGTTGATAGTCAAGGGGTCCCTACTCAGTACATAAAGATTCATCATGAGGCTTCCGAATTTTTACAACCAAGATATCACTATTCTACAACTATATTCTCATTGATGGCAAAAGAGCGGTTAGGCAAGGCGATACCATCTCGCCAAATTATTTACCGCCACCCTCCAGAACGTTATGCGAACACTGGAATGGGATAGCATGAGTGTGAAAATCGATGGTCGACTATTGCACTATCTTCGCTTTGCTGATGACACCTTTCTTATAACACTAAACATTAGCCAAGCGAGCATATGCATGCCAACTTTGACGAAGCCTGTGGAAACATTGGTCTTCGACTAAATCTCAGAAAAACGATGTTCATGAGGAACGGATTGGTTTCGTATGCCCCATTCTCGCTTCACGGAATGAATATCTCCGAATGCTCCGGCTATGTGTATCAGGTCGGAAAATTTACATTTTGAACAACTTAGCTCCAGAGTTGTGCAGAAGAAAGCGGACTGCTTTGGGAGCTTTCAAGAGCATCGAGGATCTAGTGAAGAAAACAAATAACGCCCGACTTCCTGCCCTAACGTATGCGTCAGAAACTTGTGCCTGCGTAAGCAGGATGAAAGATTTCTCAGCGTTATTAGTAAGCGAAGGGATGCGAAGCTACGAACAGTGTCAATGAAACTGAACTGAAACAATCATATTTTTAATACCCAGAACACTTCCCAGGATCGACTTTCTATTAAACTCGGCATTGGAATATGAATGCAGATAATCAGCTGTTCTAACCTTCCTCATTGGAAGTCATGTAAAAAAGCGGCTCTGAAGAAGGCGATACTGCCGAAACGTCAGCTACTGTTGTGTTGTATTGTATTGTGTGTTTTTCTATGGAAGTAAATGTATGCTGTATAACAGTCTCGCCAATTTATATTGAATGTATTGTGCTATTTCTTATGATTGCCTATCCATACGATAGCCACAACCCATCACCATTCATATACAACAGTAGCTGACATTTCGGCAGGATCGCTTTCTTCAGAGTCTGGAAGGGTGTACTGATACTGATTTATTAGGTCAAACACTTCAATAACACTTACAGCAAGACGAAAAACTCCATTGGAAATACTTGGTCAACAGCTTCTCGAAAAACTCACCGCTTTTTACGTGACTTCCAATGAGGAAGGTTAGAACAGCTGATTATAGTCGCATATGGTTGATGACTGCGCCATCCGGCATCTGAAATTGATCCGAAGATAAGGGGCCAGGTCACGTGTGACCTCTGGGCATTCCACCCTGCTATTCATTGCGGGATTTTTGGCATTTATCCAAAAAGCCTCTAAGAGTTTGCGCGTTGATGTCTTAGTTTCCTGTGCGAGGATATTGACTTTAACTTCAAAATCGTTTCCGCTATGCTTTTGTATCCTGTGCGTGCCTAGTGGGGTACTTTGTCATACTTTTCGTTTGCCATCTAGGTGTTCTTTTATACGGATACACAAGGGTCTGCCCGTTTCGCCAATATATACATCTCCACAATCCTTGCAAAAGATAAGGTATATCGTACTTGAACTCATGCAATAACCGTCCCTGCAGGAAGGGCAAATTACACTTTCCTACAAGGTTAGACCCATTATCAGCTGTGTAGACGGGCCAACGGATAGAATAGCATGGTTTTTAGGCCAAAACTTACCCAACTGCTTAGCTATATTTCAGCTCACCTCACGAACATCCAAATGTTTCTAGAACGTCTACGTAACGCGTCTCCTAACAACGCGTACGTAATGGAGTATTTCGATGTTTCCGCACTCTACACCAACGTATCGAATGACTCCGCAATGCAGGCCTTCCACGAACATTTAGTTAAACATGAAGGAGGAATACTAATGCATGGCTTGTCTATTCAGCAGCTTATGGCTCTCTTAAAAGAGTGCCTAAACTGCTCGATCTTCAGATGGTCTGGGCAATATTACGCACAAATGAGAGGGCTGGCAATCGGACAGCGGTTGGCACCAACTCTCGTCATTGCGTTCGCGTTAGAATAGAAGCCCCGGTTATCGAGCTCCGGCCACTACTCTACTGCAGGTACATAGATCATTGTTTTGTCATCTTCCCTACTCAGGAGGAGATGGACAAATGCTTTGAATTATTGAATGACCAGTCTGAGTATATTAGATTCACCCGGGAGAAACCTGAAGAAACCTGGCTCCCATTTCTTAACGTTTAAATCAACTTATCAAATAGGGAATACATGATAAACTGGTACCGAAAACCGAGTAACAAAAACATCCTGGTTCATTTCCTTTCTTCCCATCCATCACACACAAAGAGGGCGCTTGTGAAAAAAATGTTTCGAACGGCTACCTCTGTGTGCACAACCAGGGAACTAAAGGAAGAATCAAATAGTTTTCGTAACAGAAGTTTGAAAAATGCCTCAATTCTATTAGTTAATTTCGACTTAAAATTATTTCTTCATGTCCAATATGGCAAACAACTACCTATATACTAGAACATAGGAGATCATGTTATGAAAACATCTTTAGTACGCGAGCTGCTTTCATCGCATGCCATTGAACTCGATGAAAACGACTACAAAGCGATCACTGCTATTTTGCTCGACTTATGCAATGATAAACAAATGGCTTTGACACATCTTCGAAGAACGAATAAGTAAGCCGTTGTTTTTTTCATTGAACAGTTGATGGAATATTTCTTTCAAAAACTTCCACTTCTACTATAATATGATTCCAGAGTACTGGGTAATCGAGTAAACGAAGTGGAAAGTCATTTAGCCGTATTGGAAGCGAAATCTCGAAGCACGAGCCCCAACAAACAAACATGACAGTACAACTGTCATCGCCTGTTAGTACATCGCCACATATGAATCCGATAAAAAGTGTCTGCTATTCTATTCATTGTTTGCAAATCCGATGAAAATGTCTATTCAATCTTCATAACCTCGCTAATATAATATAATCGCTAACGTATGGTTACGTTGCCACGATATTTACTTCTGATCTCGGGCGGTACTAAATTCCAGATAAGGTGTTTTCATCAGAAAGTGAACCGATTCCGAACCAGACTTATGCGTGTATAACACTGCAACAATTCAGTGGAGAATTCCCACTGAACTCATGAGATTAGCAAGGAAACGTTCATGTATTTATTTCACTTTTCTTATAGGCTTCAACAATGAAATGATAACCATTCTTATACATGTTACTGTGCTGGTCATATGCCACTGCCTGATCAGGCACGCTCCACAGAGAAGTGTTAACTCACGATTATTTTGTCAAGTGACGGCCTACAAGAATGGACGGCTATGAACAATCAACTCGAATCATTGAAGCTATGATGGAGGCGAAGGCATCGAAACGTTAGCCGAGTAGAAATTTTTATATCAGTCTTGTACTAGCTTATCAGATAAACACTGCACTGATGTTCCCCATTATTCCTTTTATTTTTTACTTGATTATTTATTCTAAGAGGAGGTGGATAACACATTGGTAGTGATCCCCGCCAATACGAGTATGGTGTTAATTCGATCCCGCTCCGGGCCAACCAAGCCTCTGATCCCTCCGGGGTCAGGAAATTGCTACCGGACTTGTCTGGGAAAAATCATTCTCTGCAATCCAATTGGGAACGCTCCAGCCTAGCTATCACAGGACTCCAGGGAAAATTGCTGGACCAGAATTCTACGACGTTCAAGATTAAATGAAAATCCTTAAGCAGCAACCGAAACCACACGTAAAGTTTGAAGATTTTTGTGGACAGTGGAAGCGAGGGAACGAATTGACTGTGAGAAGTGCTGGAATCCGCACAGTAAACGTGGAGACGGATCAAATAAAATGTAAATAAATAAGGGAAGATTTATCTTAAGTACAGAAAGCGAGTCGTAAAGGTGTCGATCGAGTTTTCACCAGTTTTCTGTGCCGAGAATACCGAAGTAAAGTTTCTCCGTTTCCTACTTCTTGCATCCATTTCATTTCAGTGGAGAAATGACTTGAGTAACTGTTGCTCATGATGCTAAATTTTTATTTACTATTATAGTTTTCATGGCATGGTACTGTGTGTGAAACAACCACAGTGATGCTAAGAGATTTGCAAAACCCCTAACCGTAGGTGTCTACAGTCTGGATCGAACGCGCTATTACCACTTCCGGGCTGACGCGTTCACCACTACACCATGCTAGTCCTTCGTTTCGCTTGTCTCTCAGCCAGTTCTATCGATCAGCGCCATTTCAATAGCTCAATGCTTTCCAACAAATGAACCAGTTATAATATTGATTTCAGTTGACTAGTTAGTGGAGGGATAGTTGTATATTAAGCAAAACCGATTTCTTTGCCTACTTCTTCATATTCCTCCACTTGTTTTAACAACAGGGTTTCGTAAAACTTGATGTGAAGCGCAATGCTGAATCCTATGGCATCAATATGAACAACAGACTGTTAGATAATTAGTAGATAGCCCATTAGCAGATAATAGAAATGGGACATGAATACGTTATGACGGTAGCCGTTAAGAATGCAGGACTTGGAATGATACGATGGAGGAAAAGATTTGCATGTAATTAAACAGAAGGCGATAAAACCAAATGAAAGATAAAAGAATAGAAGTAATAAAGGCAACAGAAGGTGATAAAGGCAGGCAAAGATGAAAGGCAAATGTCGTGTACATGAGAGTTGTAATATCAAATAACCAAAGAAATGAGTGAAACCGACTCTGTTCAAGGCACTCGTAGGGCACTCGAGAAAGAACACATCAAATCTTATCTGATGGCAACTAAAGATGACAGCAAGTTCGGATTCTACATCGTCCTTGAGCGGTCGGTAATCTTTCCATTCTTTTTTCATTTTTGACTTCGGTTTCTATCTCGTATTCGGATCAACTACTGGAAAGGCCGAAAGAAGGGATTGCTGACAAAAAGATAGTTCCTTCAAACCTATATCTTGATGAAGACTGAGAAAGAACGCCCTTACAAGGTCAAGACACGTCCCCAAGAAGAGAAATTGCGCAGCCAACAATTGGCCAGTTTTAATACCTCACATAGTGGCTGTTTCCATTTATAATGCGGCCGGACGACCGCTACGACGTCACAAAATCTATTGCTGAGCAAGACGTTATTCTAATAAGATCTGACAAACAGACACACTATACCATGTATAGGTTTTATCTCTTACTCTGAAAGTACAATACCAGAACTTCAATTGGGTATCGATTATCACGTTCTTGAAGCCGCTGATGGCATCAAATTCCATGGATTCGTTTTAGGAGAAACAAATAGCAAAAAGATCGCCGTACGCGTTTTGAGCAACGGAGCCTTTGTCATCCGCGGAGAAAAGACCCCGTCATGGAATGTTCGTTAAGTACGCTTTATCACCCGACACATTCGAGATTCTTTCCACTGGCATGGCCGTCCTTCGTCGTCAACCAAGCCATCGTAAGAAAATCAGTATGATTGAATGCTACTTATTGAATGCACATAACGAGTACGAATTAGGCGCGTTTTACTACGAGTTGGAAGAAGTTGTCTGCAGTGATAAACCGTGTTACAATTTTTCTGTTGGAGACTACAGTACCAAGATCGGAAAGGCTGGTGAGGGCGAATACAGAATCGGAAAAACTGGACTCGGAGAAAAAAGTGAGAATATAATCTGTCTTGCAAAACTCCTAACCATAGCATGTCTCTTCCATAGCAACTCATTTAACCAGAAGAAAGTCGTCGCTGGACATGCGAGTCACCTAATGGCACGACTTATGCGGACATCAACTACATTCTGACAAACATAAGATGGGGGCTACTTGACACATCGGTTGGCCCATCATTCCGTACTAGATTTGGTGCCTCCTCAGTGCAAAGATTCTGTCTCAGCATAAACCGGAAAAGAACTGTGATCGTTCAAGGAAAACGAAACAAGTCGTGTGTGACGAGGATATTGTCAATAAAACTCCCTCCTCATCCCCATCACTCCAAAAAAAAAGGTCGAGCAAAGAAGAATACCGAAGCTTGGTCCTACTACAACACAATTAACTTAGTTGGTAATAAATGATAGTTGTTGAAAAGATTTGCAGCAAGATCTATATCGGTATAGGTAAAAGAAGCTGCTAGAGCTGGTCCGATGAGGAGAAATAGCATCGGGAGACGTGCGAGTATAATGTTCTGCTGTCAACTCTAATGAATGAAGATGGGATTACTAAAACTCCTCACTATGATATGCAATTAATAACGGAAAGGTTACATATCAATGTTTCCCTTTCGACAATTTCCGTGTCGAACCCAGAAATCCCCGTTGGTGAGAAGCCACCTATGATTCTAGGGTCCGAATCTCGAGTTGAGATAAAAATCGTGAAGACAACCACATCTCCTGGACCCGATATTATTACCGCGGAATTCCTTAAAATTGGAAGTCACGATTTACATGCACTTATCGCACTTCACATGATATCTTACTTTCAAAAGGAGGAAATTCTAGACCTGTGGACGACGTCGGGCACGATCATCCTGCGCAAGAATGGTGAGGGAAAGAATCATCCTAACTACCGTCTGGCATACCTGCCTACCTGCCGAGTGAAATCTACAAGCTTTTCACGAATGTTATAATTTTGCGAACGTAATGAGATTGGATGAGGCGCAGCCAGTTGAGCATGATGAATTTCGACAACGATTTTGTTCAATAGAACGGATCTAAGCCGTGTTCAGGGTTATAGAAGTTTATCGGAATACCATCTTCCCAAAGTCATGACGTGAGAACGAAAAAGCATTTGACATTGTTGAAACCAATGGAATCCTATGAGCGTTCGTCGAAGAAAGAGTGAACCTGTCTTACACAAGAGCCATATTAAATTGTTTCGGAGCTCTACTATGAAATTACATGTTTTCCATCGACCTTTTTTACCATATCCACAGGAATTTGTCGAAAACAAGGTGTATCGAACACGTACTGCGTCTGAACGGCAACCGATGAAGAAGAGATATTAAAAGCTATATTCTTCAGTATGTCAAAAGCATAATAGGGAGACTTCAACGTGATCATCAGAGCTGACGTTGCTGACGCCCGTTCAAGTCACTCGATCATCAGTAGGACTACAGGTGATACTGGTAAAATTTGCTGTGGCATGTATCTCGTATGCGTTCATTAATAAATAGAGGGGATCGAGTACCGCAACGGTAGTGATTCCGTTCATCACTCAACCCCCTTAGGCAGCTCGATTCTGTCCTAGACTCATCAAGTCTCTCTTCTCTCTGGAGTCAAGATATAGGTAACAGAATAGTCTAGCTGGAAGAAGTTCACTCCTTTCATTCCAAGTAGGAACTCTCTAGCCCAGCTATTTCAGGGCTCCAGGGAGAATCGACGTTACCAGCACTCAACAAAAATCATAACGTCAGACGTCATAAAGTCCGACGATTTCCGTGGATGCAGATGGAAGGAAACGAATCGAATGCGAGAAGTGCTGGGATTCGTACAGTGCAATACATGTACTAGAAATAGAATTTAGGATCATGTACTAATAATAAACAATAGGCTATTTTAGAATGCAGCGAACTATATTGGAACGTCTGGCAAAAATCATAGTCTTCGCTTCTAAACCCGACCCTAAATTTCGGGACTTGACGATGCTACGTATAACAAAATGGAATGATTGAAATATGCATGTTGAATAAAAGAAGACCGCCGCACACAAGCAACTGCTCCTCCTTTTTGGCTGAGAGAGTGCTCCCAAGAAAATCCACCTGCCGGTCTCCTCGAATGTCTTTATTCGTCGTTTGAGACGATGACCACTAATCACCGCCGCTATCATCAACAACGTCACCGCTTCGTTATTAGATCCTGCGTTGCAATCGTTTCTCCTACGTCGAGCACAAGAAAAACTTCAACCTCATCGATGTCTTGAAAATGGTCACCATCAATCTCCATGCGTAGATTTTCGAAGCCGAACCTGAGTTCTTCATTTACGGACATGGTTGGACTGCATGAATGAAATCGTTGACCAATTTATAATAAGAAAGTGATCTCAGAATCTGGAAAAGATGTAACCTATCATTACGTCCGGTTGTGACGTCCGCGCTTGAAGCACTCACTCACTGCTGGCACCATAACAGAGCTTGAAAATTAAATACTGAAAACACCAAAACGAATCACCTTAAGTAAGCTTTGAACGAAAACAAAATAAGAAAACCATTTACATTTTCACTCCGAAGGATTATACGACCTGGAGCACATGAAATTATGTCGGAAACTTCAAATCGTGCTGGCACGAGCAGTACTCGTGGAGAAGGGCCGGTAAACTGTAAACGTATTTTCAACATCATCTAGGCTTTTTTCAATTTTTACTTCGATGACAGCATTAGCAAACAATTATTGACCTATTTTTTGACAGAGACTGTGTGCTCCTCACTCTGAGATCCGGGGCTGTGATTCGAGCAATTGCTCTAGTCGTGTCCTAAGGTCGCAGAAGCTGGCGAGGTAGTCGTCAGGAAAAGACTATGTTGAATTTCAGGAAATATGAAGATCATATAACAAAAGCTCTCATTTATACCAGGATATGTAAAGGTTTACCAGTTGAGGATATGCAGATTCAAGCCAAGCGCAGAGGTCATGCGCTGCCAGCAGTTGTATGTAATGAGCGGACAAGCTCAGTCTTATTCCAGCTCGTTTTTTATTCCTAAAACATTTAACTTGCGATGCCGATTTCACTGGACAATCGCATCAAATTGTTTATCACAACAGAGCGTTTTTCGGTACACTGTATCATTCAGCTCCTACTGACAAATCAAAAGTTTCTCATGTTGGGCTTTCTCTAGATTGACAGCTGTTAGTTCCTCGGCATCCAGAGAAAGCAGTACAAGTCAGTTTGGTAGAAACTCCACTATCCTTGCCGTCACTAGGTCTTAAAAGAATTTTTGGTTTCGAAAGTTCGTGTCTACTTCGGCGAAAAGCGAGTACCGATGGGAGTATGCATACCGCTATCGATGACATTTCTACCTCAACAACGCTTAGAAGTACCGGCTACATGGTTCATCCCTAAGGGAGTATTTTTATCTCTTTTTTTCCACCTTGTATGATCAGTCATCACATTCACTGCGCGGATCGCAGCATTTCCTTCATCACATTCGTTTCTCCAAGGAACTTATCATAAATAACTTCGAACATTTCTCGTGTTGCTTCAGCTGCTGCTTGAAGATTTCGTCTTCCTTATAAATGTGGTAGATTACTGGTCAAGCTAATTTTTCTTGAAATCTTGAAGATAGCCGGGCTAAGGGTTTCTCACATGGATTTGAAAAGGGTGTTAAGGCGAAGAACGAACAAGTGCCTTTGCTTCCTGCTCGACGGCGTCACTAGCCACTGCGCCATCCTCATCTTCCTACTATGGAGACCTGAGCGGCAAATAAAAACAAGCCATCTATGATGGTTATCTACGCATCTAAGCAGGCTTATCTATCTTGAAATAATTTGTATCGACAGCACTGTTCTTGTGTAGTTATCTGAGTTGCATTACTTCCTTCTGATTTCTGATTATCCATTTATTTATTTTTCTTACCTTGTTCCATAACTACCCGTTTCAGAGGAGAGCATGTGTGTGGTTGTCACTGAAATCACCTCTTTTCTTCTCTCAAATGATTTTTCGGCTAGCTTGTTGTTCCGATTTTGCACGTTCGATGTGAATTCGATGAATGCTTCATTAAACCAACCAGATCAAAAACCACAAATTTCGCGATGACTAAAGTAAATTGGTCCATCTCTATTATACATGCTGACAATGTAACATTTAGCTGATATGTGAGCGCTTGCATAGTGCAACCTCGTCCACTCATTCGTAAGCTTGCTGTCAGCGGCGCGACGCTATGACATGTAGCGTCCGTCCCAAGGATGTCGCAACTGCGTCGTACTGTCGCAGATCAACAAGTGGCGACGCCTATCGTGGCCAAGGCGACCGTCAACAAGCACTCGGTCCATGGTGCGCTGACCATGCCGTGGTGAAGAAGGTGTCGCAGCAGCAACGGGCTAAGCAATGGTCCTCCGCACATTGCCTTCCGCTGATAAACAGCCGACGATTTCAAATAATTACTACACCCTCTGTTTTATGTGTCCTTTCATTGATAAGCTAACACGACGGTGATAAAAACACTTTATTCAGCTATCGCTTTGACGCTTCCGTCTTCTTCAGAGCCAAATTGATCCGAGTCGATGGTGCACCGTCGCTCGACTTCTCGATGTGGTGCCTTCATCGTCGTGTCGTGTCGAATCCAGTTGAGCACTATCAGAATGAAGTGACCTCAGTCGACGGCGCTCTTTTATACAGGAAACTCATTGTTGTCACTGAGTGTCCGTTTACGATCGTTTGTTTTCAATCGAACAATCCATCCTGAAGCAGTCGGCATCGTTATCAGCTAGCACGGAGCGTAACAATATTTGAAAAACCGACTTACCTTTAACCTCGCAATGACTCTGTTATAGGGAGTTGTTGTAATCTTTGGAAGAGCTCTAATGGTGTGGAGGACGGAATCGATTTTCGGGATGTCCAGTGGTCTGTTTGTGATCGACGCGTATCTCACTCGTGTCTGTTGCGCTCTCGGCCGACATGTGTCGGACTTCCCGTAAACAATATTGCCTGCCATTTCATTCCAGTTACTGTTTCTTCTTTCCTCTAATTGTTTTGCAGCCATTCCCGTTCTTCGATCTCTTTTTGCTCAAAGCGATCACCTGGTTCACTAGAAATATCGATTTTTTTGCCTGAACTGGTTCCCAGGTAGTGCCATTTATTTTCGCAATAATCGTATAAAGCCGATATATGAGAACCACTAAATGAAGTCCTTTGGATTTCATATTTAGCACTTCACTGTTGTTTTTTCGTTCCGAGAAGCATTGATGTCTTCCTAGTGTTCCACTGAGAAATTCGATTACAGATGGCTGCGTGGGTAGTTCTGCTGGTGTTTCCTCCTGTGACTCTCGCTTTGCTCTTGGTGATTGTGCTGGCCTCATTTGGTGGTACTTTAGGAGTACGAGAACTGTTCGTGGAGTGCTTAACGCGAATCTTCGAGGTTGGCAGTTGCTTACGTTTGCTCTAGTGTTGTTATATTTTTTTTTTACAGTAAGCGGGCGATTTGTAATGTAAACACAGTCTCTGTCTGAAATTTGTTCTACATGAGTGTTTTTTTCCGCGTGACGTCATAGTGCTTGCTGACAAGTGTGGAAGAAATCAATAACTATATGAGTGACGATGTCACATTGTGGATTTCTTGTTCACGGTGCGTATCGGTCAGTTACAATATAGTACAGTAATACTAGCAGCAGTGAAATTTCAATGAATTCGTAGTGCTAGTGGCTCTTTTGTTCCTTGTTCATTCATTCGTTTATCCTCGTGCAAGTGAAGCTTTGGTTTCGATTCGATTTCGATCGACAAATGGACAAAGTGTTGTTCATTCTTCTGCTTCCGATTTTGAACTCTTCGTACAACAAGCCTTAGTTCTTTGATTGAGATTACTATAGAATGAATCCGAACACTGTCGGCTTCATGGTTGGAAATGCTTAAATCGGATCAGTGAGGCAAAAATTGCTTATTATCATGTCATCATCGCAAAAGACGCTTCCGAGAAACGGTTTTTCTTTTGAGCAGTTAGTTTTACTGTTTTTCATGTCGAAACAAATGTTGCTATCTAACATGGAAGAAGGACGCGTGTGGCGCAGTGGTCGGAGGTACCCTACAATATACATGGGATCGATTCCCACCCCTCCGCCCCACCAAGCCTTTCATCCATCCGAGGTCGGCAAATTGATACCAGATTTATCTGGGAAGATAGCAGTACTAGTTCGGTACATCGGTTGGCCACCGCGAGTCATTGTAATGGTCTGATATGCATTCATTCATCTCCAACAATGCTTAATGAAGTCGAATGCTTGGGGCATTCCTCAGGGGTTGATCAATGTGGAGAGGTTTATCCTATATCCCCTTAACGTTGAAGACCCCAGAATGTTTGAAAATGCCCCACCATCAGTTGGCATTCCAAGGAAAGCCGTGTTTTGAAAAAAGTTTGAGAGGTGGGTAGACTGAAGTGATTTAGAACCGTTCTCATTGTGTTGAATATTGAACGTTGTGACATTTGATCCAAGTGATTTCTCTTCTATGGACCAATGACTAGTAAAGCTTTTTTCTGTTCAAATCTCGATACCATGAACTCTTCAGACTCATGCGACGTATCCATTGTGAGGTGCTTTCATGCTCTTCCTGCATTTGCCGTCGAGATGGTTTTTTCCTCTTGAGCAATCTCTCAGCGAGAAAGTCATCCATATGCCAGTCGGTGAACAGATGTCTTTCTGGGTCCAATAATTCATCCAAGGCCTCGTCTCCACCGACTAAGCCACACTTTATTGTACTGAATCATCTTTACCGGCATACCTAGTGATGGATTAAGTGTAATCACTCTTGTGCATAATTTGAATAGTTCTAATCTGTTTCTGACTTGTATGTGATATGAATCTCTAAACAGCATGTGGATCTCGTCAATATACACTTTCTTGCCCACCCTTTTATCCAAAGAGTAGCAGTTGCTTTGGTCAGAATGGGGTGATATCGATAGTTCAGCGGTTATAAGGCATCACATTGTCTTAGCACACACTTTATGGCGCCAAATCCACCGACTATCCCATAGTCGTCACGTTCGTCCTCGCCCTACACCTACTTTCTCCAGACTCTTCGTCAGACCGCGTTAGAGATTCCTTGTCCTCCCCGTAAGCTCGGAGTTCTCATTGTCTCCAGCTTCCTCTATACTTTGTATGATGTTTAATTTGTCGTTGACTAGCGTGCTTGGATCCTACAAGAATCGGTTCTCGGTAAGTGAAAAATCTTTCAAAATGTTGAACAAGAAGCATTACAAAAAAAGCAAAAACGCTTAGATGTTGAAGAACAGTTGAAGTTCACTCATGTTGATGTATAACTGATAAGGCAAAGGGAAACCACATGAACAGCGTTCAGTTTTTAGGTTTTATTTTTCATTTTTATTTCACATCACCCGTCATCACATCCGCTGTGCGAATCCCAGCTCTTCTCGCAGTCGATTCGTTTTCTTCGCATTCATCGTTCATATTGGTCCTCGAAAATTTCACATGTCGTTTCGCCTGCGACCAGAGAATTCATTATTCTTTATAAATATCATGGAATGCTGCTCGACTCGATTCTTCTTGCAGTCTTGGAGATAGCCAGGTTAAGGTGTTCCCACTTGAATTGGAGGAGAGAGGGGGTCGAACCAGCGCTTTTGCCTTCCTAGTCGACGGCATGGCGAACCACTGCACTATTCCTTCACCGACCTTTGCGTTTTCAGATTTGTTAGCAACAAATTAGCGAATTTGAATTCGTCTCTTGGCGATATGTTTCGAATCCACATATGCGATTTTTGGCTGCTAATTGATTTCTGTTTCATTTTCAAACAATATGCTAAAACAAAGTATTGCATGTACTCAGCGAGTATAAAGAGGCGTCGAAAAAGGCCAAAACATACTTCACATAGCTTGCAAAACTCGCTAAAGGCTGACATAAATGTGATTTCGTGGTGGAAGGTTTTTTTTAATCACACAAGAGTTGAGTACTTCCTAAAAATGGGGAACGTTGCAAAGAAAAACATAGCGGATACCTAGAACATGAAGTCCATATAGGTGAACGAAAAACTTCGTCGATTACCAAGTTATCAACGGAAAATACGAAACAGTGGCGTAATCATTTGAGGCGAGCTGGGTAGAGTGGATCGCAAGTGTTGAGCTCAATTCGTGCTATGCGCAGCAAAAGATTCGACTATGTACATTTCGTCGGTTGATCTAGAAATCCAGCAGAGCATTTTCGCCAAAGGAGTACTATAGTTCAATAGTCAAAAGCATGATTGAAGCATGTATTCGGCATTTCCTCAAGGTCTTAACTATTTAGTACGAGTATAACCTCATTCTCACTTCAGTGGGGATCTCGAACAACAAACCAGTATCAGTACTGCGAGAACGAGAACGTGGATGACTCTTCCGCTTTAAGACAATCTGCACCGCTACGGATTAAGAAACGGCACTCATCTGGTGATCTAGGTGGGTTCCTTATATTACTGTAGTTCAACAGTAAGTTCAACGGTTTTCCGACTTTCTCCTCTCTTTCTATCGCTTTGGAGTTTGAGTTATGTCGGTCAAAAACTGCATCTTTTGGGATATATTGAGGTGCAGTTGTGGAGTAATCATCTTATGACTTCACTCTTGTTTTGTTATAAAGAGTGGCTAAAATTTCTGCTTTGGAGGTATCATTCATCGTGAGAAATCAGATGTTATCGACTCTAAGCTTCACTCTAAGGATGAGCCTCTATGTCGACAGACAACTGTTAGTGTGGTTGTGGACGACAGCATTGATTTCATTGCGGTTGGTGTAGTATGAACTTTTCAGGCTTGCTATCTTATTTAATTTCTCTAAAGTATGCAGAAGCGTCCAACCTTCATGAAGTGTAAGTGAGCATTTAAATGTTGATGAATGAAGATGAACGTTGTTGCGAAATCGCTAGACTTCGACGAACTTTTAAAAGGTGTAATTTATCGGCGAAATAATTTCGGTTTTCAGCCTTCAAACGCGCTGATTTGTTCAGTAGAGTTTTTTAATTAGGAATAAAAATAATTACAATGTATACCTTTCATTATTAGGATAGAAGTTCGCTTTCTCCATCATCATAGAATTTAAAGGTTTTGGAACCTAAGAATCTGCTGTAAGAGTTTCCAAGCGGATTAGTTGTTGAAAGTGTTCCCAGTAAGCAGTCGTCGATGTGGTTGACACGATGGTAATCCTTTCGCAAAAGATCCTTGAGTTTACTCGATAGGGTACAATTTCGCTTTCCATTTCTTGTGCTTCTATAGTGTCTTTGTTTCTCGTGAGGGTTTGCTGTGTTGTTTATGCGACATGTGATTTGACGTTGTCATGCAAAAAAATCGACTTTTCCAATTGTTTGATCAGTGTTGGCCGCAGGTTCTGGCTATGTTCCATAGTCTTACGGACATTTTTCTGCTGTTGTATCGTCCTTGAACTGAAGCGTTTTCTGGCCACGAAATAGTCCCCATGTCTATTTTACGAGGTGTTTTGATATTTCGTTTTTGTGAAATCACCATGCAAAACGTCTTAGCCAATTAATCCAGTCTCCACCTTTCTTGACATGTTGCATTCCGATCAGGAAACATCGCGTTGTTCCGTAGAAGATCGTTTGTTCAAGTTATGCAACATCATTTGTCTACTTCACATAAATCTTCTTATTCCGCATACTTTCTTTCGAGTTCTAGGATTGAACAGCTCTTAAATTTTTCAAAAGCTCTGTAAGCTTTGATTGAACTTCCTCAACATTCCTTCTACACAAAAAAGCGCTAGCAAAGCACACACAACTAGTTTTGCTTTTATGAACTGTTGTTGATGAGCTCACGCGAGGTTGATGAAAGGTTTTTGGTTCTCAGTGGGTAAAATTTCGTTGACTTTGTAACTGGATATAGCCTAGCATAGGAGTCGCGAGCTTCATTATTCGTGACTCATAGGACGTTTTGGTAAATTTCAAAATTTCAAGAAAGAATCAATGACGAAGTACGAACGCATTATTTTTACACGTGACTTAACACCATTTAGCAGATCTCCCAGGATCTAGAGAACAGAGCAGTGGTTAATGTTTCTCACCATAATGGAAATTGTGGTTTCATTACTCATAACGGTTGTAGAGGAATTCTCAAAATGAGGTTGTATAGCAGCAAGTTTCCCGCCTTGGTCAGAAGAAGGCGAATTCGCCAAAACGTCAGCTACTGAAAACAAAAGATCTTCGCAGTTTCATGTAGACACGTCAAAGTAGCGAACACATTAACTTGTCTTTTAATACCGAGGTTGATCAAAAGTCGGTCTTTTGATTTGCAAGGATGTAGTGTTCGGCTTAAATTTGATAAGGGAGCTCACATTATATGTGGATCATCTTTCTGCACGATTATAAAATTGTGGAGTATGAAACATATGCGACTCACACACTCTCGGAAATGGTCAACCTTTTCAACTTAAACATTTAAACCTCAACTCTATAGATTTGTGTTAGGAGGATCGAGATAATTTCATTCTGCCGCTTGGAAACCTCCAGTATTTGATTTCTTTTTTTTTTTTTTTTGAAAATGGAAAGACCAGCATCGTTATCGTTTCCCAGGGTTCGATTTCCCGGGATTTTCTTCGACTAGCACGGTGTATGAAATTTGTAGTGGTCTTGCCTATTCCATTGTGCTCCTGATCCAACTATGTGGGTTATATTGAACAGCACTTGAGTGCATCGTTTCCACTTCTGTTATATTACTGTTTCTTGATCATGGTGAAAGGTTGTCGGCGTTTCATTGTTTTTGAGTAGTCGCATCAGTTATAATATTTAGAAGGATGAAATAAAAGGATAAAGCTCTCGGCATTGATCAATCCCTTAGGGATGCGCCATACATTCGTCTTCACTGAGTATCCTTGGAGGTGATTAAATGCACATCTGGCCTTTATAATGACTGGCGGTGTCCTACCAATGTAACGAGCCAGTGCTGCTATCCTCCCAGACAAGTCTGGTTCCAATCTGCCGACTAAGAAGGGATCGATAGCTTGGGGGGCCTGGGTCATGGGTATTGATCCCGTGTCTGTTGAAAGGAACCTCTGACCACTGCTCCACACGCTCCCCATTTGTAGTATTTTTTAATCCAACTAATTTCCGATCAATGTTGCGAACATGAGTTTGAAATCTCCCTACTGCGTGGAATTTTCGCTTGTGTTTGAGAGCTGATTGTATCCAATATGTTCTAAGATTTTCCATTCATTGCAGGGTTTCCACTAGCGACTTTCTTTTTGCTGAACAGGAAACGGCACTTTAATTTCACTAGAAAGCTACATGTTCCTCCCAACGGTTTACCGCCTCATCGTGACTGGGTGCTGTCCCTGGGTGTCGGACTGCGATGTACAGCGGGAGGATTCATCTCTCTGAGAGGGTCTACCAAGCTGAGAAGGAGTCCGACGTTTCCATCAGGAAGCCTAGCTAAGAGTAAACCAATACCAGGATCCACCACTGTCCTGGTATCAAACTAGTCGCAAATCTCTCTCTGATCCACAAGGGCTGGAACTACTTGTGGCGGTGAAGACTTGAGGCAAACTTTGGCTAGGCTGAACACCCCGGGATTCCAGAGAACCACAATAGCTTAACCAGCAAATCTCCGAGAAATGGAGATTATGCTGAAGGCCGCGCAACCAGTGAGGACGGACCGTTCAAGTATCAAGTAAGTAAGAAAGCTGCATGATCACTGTGGAAGCGAATTGAGATGAATAAAAAATAATATGTAAATTTAAGATTGTATCTTAGGTAAGTGGGGAAGGGGACAAGACTTAAGCTTTGCCTAAAAATGCGTCGATTGTTTAGATTGGAGCGTTTTGGTTAATCATATTCTTTTGCTGCGTCGTAAGGTTCTACTGTGGAAGATTTTCGTTTCATCAGTGGCAGTAGGATGATGTAAATAAGTTTTTCCCCTCTATTTCACTTTGTGCAATATGTTGTGGCTCATTACAGATGTGATGTGCTACGGTGGTGCGAAATTTTTCGATTCTTTACCGACTACTAATTCTAATTCTAGGCTGGTATTGAGGCTATTATAGAGGACCAAGTGACGAGTCGTTTTCGAGCCGAGCAACTGTCTTCGTGGAATCTTCTCACAAGAACGCGATACTCGTTCCAGTACATTAAGTTTGTTTACATCTTTGCTCATTTACTTGGGTTAAGACATCATCTTCTTGATTGAGGTTTGGTACTGTAGTGAAGTTCTCGCGCTTTTTGTTTTTGGAAAATTAACGAGATGGGTGTCCCGGTTTCGTGAAACCAATACCTTAACTTCGTATTGAGCTTGTTTGTTTGGAATGCTACGTAACTAGTCATTTGTAACACTATGGGACGAAGTTTCTAGGAAACTCTCATATTTTCAGTTCTACTTAAGTTTTTATTACATCTCACTGTGGGCGCCTACTAACGGTTTACCACCTCATCGTGGCTGGGAAGTGTTCCTGAGTGTTGAGCTGCAATGTGCAACGAGCGGATTGGTCCTCACGGCGTTTCCCAAGCTGAGAAGAAATTCGGCGTTTCCACCAGGAATCCAGCTAAGAGTAAACCAGTACCAGGATCCACCACTGTCGTGGTATCAAACTAATCGCATGGTGGCAATTTTCAATATGATAGTCCATAAGGGTGGCGATTGTCTTTGGTAGTGAGAACCTGGGGCAGGCTTTGGCCAGATTGGCCTCGGGACTCCGAGGAAAGCAATGGCTAAACCAACAAAACTCCGAAAAATGGAGATGTACTGGGGCCCGCACAACCAATGAGGACAGGCCATCCAAGTATTCAAGTAGGTAAGTCTAGTTTCCACCAACGACATTATCCCTGGTGACTATTTTACTACGATGTTTAAATTAAATGTGGTTTTACCATTGCCGGTTCCTGGAAATTGAATTAGTTATCTCTGGGTTCTTTAGCTCCTCAGCAGTTCTTCGAATTTCTTTTATTTTAGGATACTCTTCCTCTTCTTACCAACTATTGTTATACTTTCAGTTGGAAGTTGACGGTGCTATGGGCCACAGGTTTCCTGTTCCGATATTTGATTCTCGTACCCATTCGAATGGTTTTATTCCTGATCGGACTGTCAGTCATGTGTAGTGCCTGTTACATTGCTGGAATTATTCCAACCCAAAAGTGGGGACGTCTGCGCTTTTCTTTTTTTCTCAAGTTTTCAGTTCCTTCTTGTGGTTGTGTGCAGGGTCAAGAAATTCATCAGTCGCCAAGTCATGCTCGTCTCAATGCGTATATTTTCTCGTTCATTTTCGAGTATTATTCGTTTTCATGACCAGTGAGTTTGTTTTTTTTTTCACTATTCGGCGTGATTTTAGCATTTATCATAGGTTTCGTATATTTTGGTGTTTTAGATATGTATGTTCTTATCTCCCAATGGTTTACCTCCTTAACGTGGCTGGGAGGTGTTCCTAGCTGTCGGGCTGCTATGCACGGCGGGTGGTTCATTCCCCTGACAGGACCTCCTAAGCTGAGAAGGGGTCTGGCGTTTCAATCAGGAAACCTAGCTAAGAGTAAACCACTATCATCGTCCTTGTGTCAAACTCTTCGCATGGTGGCGAATCTTGCTCTCATCCACAAGGGATGCGGCTGCCTGTGGTGGTAGCGATCTAGGGCAGACTTTAGCCAGGCTGACCTAGGAGTTCCAGGGAACCACAACGGCTAAACCGGCAAAAATTTTAAGAAAATGGAGATTGTGCTGGGGCCGCACAACGGGTGAGGACAGGGCGTGTAAATATCCATGTATCCAAGTATATTCATATCCATCTATACCCTTTGGTTACTCCGTTCATAATCTGGTGAATTTTTTTTATGAAACTAGCCCAACACCGTCCATTATCAAGCGTTCCACGTAAGCAGAAGTGCAATTGTTCCCATGCCGATTTTCTAGCGAAGATTTTAAGGGGAAACCGTGCCAAGAAAGGAGGAATTTGTGTGGCGAATCATACATCACCTATTGACGTAATGATCTTGAGCTGTGACAATTGTTACGCTATGATCGGTCAAAAGCAAGGCGGTTTACTCGGCAAGTTTTAAAATCTACTTCAAAGTAAAACAGAAGTTTTCTAGAATCTGTCTAGAGTGTTATTTATATGCGTGTATTGCAGTGTTTTCACGTCCATAAGTTCATCTCCTATTCTTTTTTGTCTCTTAGGTGATTTCGAGATCATTTTTTCGCGTGCGTAATACATTACTGTATGTTTTCTCTTTATGTTCTACTCATTGAGTTTGGAGTGAATTAGCTTAAAATCTTTATTAGTTTCGTACAGCATTTTTAAGGATTTATTCAAAATGCACTAAGTCGTGCGGAACACCATATATGGTTTGAGCGTGGTGAGGCTGCGGATAGAAGAAAGGTTGTTCAGAGGTATTCGTACATTGGGATGTCTGTTAATCATATTCTATTTTACCGGACTTTTTTCTTGTTCTTATCTTATTATTATTTTTATTTTTTTATTCTATAAGAGATTAAGAAGGATAAAGCTCTCGGTGTTGATCAATTCCTTAAGGAAGCGCCGTGTATTAGACTTCATTAAGCATCGTTTGGAGGTGATTGAACACATATCTGGCCTTTGAAATGATTCGCGGTGTCCTACCGTTGTATCGGGCCAATGCTGTCATGCTCCCAGACAAGTCTGGTACCAATTTGCCGACCCCGGAGGAATAAAAGAGTGATAAGTCTGTGGTGCCGAGATCAGTCCAATGTGTATTGAAAGGAGCCTCCGACAACTGTGCTACACGTGCTCCATACTATTACTTTACCGCGGTTTTTTTTTATTATATTATGTTTGTATTTCATTCTGTACTATATTTTATTCTGTGGATTCCACGGCATTTGGAGACAATTGCTTCGCTTACTATGATAAGGTTGTTAAGGCTGAAAGAGCACGTGGAGGACGAGAATAAGCTGCCTATTATAATATTCCCTGAAGGTACATGTATTAATAATACTTCAGTTATGATGTTCAAAAAGGGATCATTTGAGGTGTGACTTAGGTTTTTATTTCCTTTTGATACCTTATGATATTTGTTTTTAGTAACACATTTAACTTACTTGTTTTGCATTTTAGCTGAGGACAAATAAAGTAACCATAATTTCTTTTCTATAGGTTGGCAGCACAATATATCCGATAGCGATGAAATATGATAGTCGATTAACGGACGCTTTTTGGAATAGCAGTGAGCAGTCCTATGGCGAGTATTTATGGAGAATGATGACTTCGTGGGCTATTATCTGTGATGTCTGGTATCTCCCAGCAATGACCAAAGAAGTTAGTTTAGTGGCTTATGATTCCTTTAAGACCCCGGGCCAGATTGAACCACAATTTCCCTTTCCCGAGGGCTCACGCATTACACACCGCGCCAAGGAGGTCCTTGCTTTACGCAGCATAGTTGTGGTTGATTTCGCATAATACCCTGCCTTGAAAATTGTAGTGGACAGTGAATTAAAAAGGAAACATTTTGATTTCGACTGCAACTTCAGCTTAACTAGGTTGAATGCCGATGTGGGCTCCCAGGTCAATACCGTGGACGGGTGATTGCTGATGGCACTGGTAGATAGAAAACTAGCTGAGAGGAACGCAAGGCAAGGCCTCCGTGGCGCAGTGTGTAATGCGCGAGCCCGCGAAAAGGGAAATCGTCGTTCGATCTGGCCTAGGGTCCAAGTTTTGAGAATATCTCAGCATCGTTGCTGCTGTTTAGTATGTTTCTTGTTTCAAGAAAAAAACTTTCTGGCGAGTTCATTTGGCAACTTTTTTAAAAATCCTATCATGCTAAAATAAGTTCACTTCGTAACCTAAAATTTACGTATTTCACTTCTTTACGTAAAGGGTGGAGCATTCATATTTGATCAGTCTTTGGGGAATGTACCGTGCGTTCGGCATGTATCACGCTTTGCATACGTGATTTGGTGCGCGTATGGCCTACACAATGACTTGTGGGTAGTCTACCGATGTATTTAGTGTTGCTATACTTCCAGACAAGTGTGGAATTAATTTGCCTACCTCGAAAGGATGAAAGACTTGGTGAGCCTGGGGCACTGGATTGAACTTTACCCCAGTGAATGGTTGAAGACTGTACGTGTTTATTTGAAACACTATCTTGTAGAGTTATTGATTGTCCCTTACGTTGGATCCGGTGTTGCGCAGTGGTTAAGGAAGTTTTAAGGAGTGGTTCCCTGCGATACATATGAGTTCTATCTCGCGCTCCAGGCTGTCCAGGCCGTCCATCACTCCAGTGCATAGCCCAGATGTGCACTCGGTCATCTATAGCCATCTTTAATGAAGTCGAATGACGAATCATAGTTCATGTATGTAAAGGTGAGTACGTATGCACATTTCACATGTGTTGTTAAATGGCTTACCAAAGGGGAACTACACTTTGAGTGGCTGGTGACTTTCTATTTTTTGGAAAGTGCTTACTTACTTGTACTACAGTTTGAAATGTCACACGAATGCATAAAGATTCGTAGAGGAGCGTTAGAGGTATGTAGAATGTAGCCACATGGAATTACCGATATAAAAAGCGTACGGAAAACAAATTATTGATTGAAAAATAGAGCGGAGCGGTCGAGTGTAGTTGTTGAAAACAGGGTTTTTTTCACGAAGCACTTGGCTCAAACCACGTGCTAAGAATAAGTAGGGGTCGGTCTACGAGGTTGTTTGAAAGAAGTATTGTGCTGTATGTGTTAAAACATGGTTGATTCATTAGGGTGACGATCTTGTTAAATAATTCGCACAGCTTCATGGTGAGTTTTTACTTCAGGAAGGTGAAGATGCTATAGCATTTGCCAGGCGTGTGAAGCGTGCGATTGCGAAGAAGGGTGGACTGGTAGACCTGGAGTGGGATGGTGCCCTGAAGAGGGAACGAGTGGGTCCATATTGACGTTTCATATTTCTGATTGTAGTTTTGCAGAAGGAGGCTCCAAACACTTTAGCCTTTGGAGTGAGAAATAAGTAGATATTGATATCTAGAGAAGCGTAGGCAAATCCATGCGCTCTTTTTCCAGATAACTAAGGTAATCCAATATCTTTTAGATTAACACGTATAGGACAAATGCACTTGAGTAGCTTAATATTTCCAGTTGTCTGCAAGTGAAGCTATGAGAACTCTTCATCGTTTTTCTTTCTAGGTCTCATCAAAGTTGGTCCAGTTGCAACAGAAGCTTTATTACGATCGCCTTACAAGGACGACGACAATTAATAACCTTTCCCAGGAGGATTTGAGGACAGATGTTTTGGATATTATGCAGGTGAGATGATGCAAAGCGTTGCGTTTTGTATTTATTGTCTAAAATTTCCCACATTTTTTTTGGGTTTTGCCATATTGGATGCAAGTTTTGTCGTAGGTTTCATTTGTCTTTCATATTTGTAAAGTGGTTACCATTCTTTTATGTTAATATTGTTCACTCCGTGTTATTTAACCGTGTCTAAAATTCTCTCTGATGTTGGCCTCCACTTTTTGGGAAAATTTCTTTCCAATCTTCTAGGCAGTATAGGTTAGTGATGTGTTTCCATGACGCCATAAATCTCTACTCTTCGAACGGCTTACCACCTCATCGTGACTGGGAGGTGTTCCTGGGTGTCACGCTGCAATGAACAACGAGGGGGGGGGGATCCATCTCCCGGCATGGTCTCCCAAGCTGAGAAGGAGTCCGGCGTTTCCATTAGGAAGCCTAGCTAAGAGTAAACCAATACCGGGATCCACCACTGTCCTGGTATCAAACTAGTCGCATGATGGCAAATCTCCCTCCGATCCACAAAAACGGTGACTGCCATTAGTGGCAACGACACGGGGCCGACTTTGGCCTGACTAATCTCGGGCTCCAGTGAAACACAATGGCTAAACCAAGAAAACTCCGAACAGTGGAGAAGATTATGCTGGGGCTCGCACAACCAATGAGGACGGGCCGTCCAAGTATCCAAGTAAGTAAGTATAAATCTCAGTAATGACGTTCCAAAGTATGTTAATGTGCATAGTAGAACATGATTAGAAAAATTATATGATGTCAATCTTCGTAATGTTATCGTAGTCATTTTCTGTCTTCGTGAGAGCAAACGATACTATCAAGTTCTTTTCTGAAGGTTTTCCTTCTTACTCTATTAAAATTCGTGCTAGTGTAAGTGATTCGTTCCAAGAAATCTCACGACGAGCTTTAATTTGCAGTTTTTTTGAGAGCAAAGATGTCTACGCAAAACTATAAGGAAATTATGGAAAATAAATTACGTATTTAATTTTCAGTCAATCAGCGAAGAAGATCGTAATTCATTGATGAGACAGCTAGATGAAACCGACGACGATGAAGCGATTATGAGAAAGGTGAGGAGAGTTATTAGTGGAAAAGGGTGTGACCACTTTCTTCATTTGTTTCTATTTTAAATAGTTCACTTTCGCTACTTTAATACTAAAATTGCTCTCAATTTTATTCCAATTTATGAAGTATTCGGAACTTACCATATGTGTAGAAGTGGATTAGCGGTTTAGTTTGTAGAGTTGTATGGTGGAGCACCTCACCAATCTATGTCTCGTTCATCTTCATCAATAGAATGAGTCAATAGCATATAAATTGCAGGGAAGGGTTTGTACCAAAGGAATAGTGTGAAATGAATAGGATGAAGTCCTTTTATTTTGGCTTTATCACACGACTGGATCGATGCGTGGTTAGGAATTATTCCCGTGGTCACAGTATGAGACAGTTCCAGGTTAGTGTGTATGGCCATGGCTTGCGAAAAGTGTCGGATCCTTTGTGTACAGCGGTGGACAAAGATTCAAAAAAGCCTTGATCCGAGTATAGTTTTATATAGTGTGCGTTTGCTGAAGCGTGGATCTGGTTGTCTAGTTGGAGATTGGTCCATTTTGTAAAATTCTTTGATACTTCTTTTTTAATTGAGGTTCTCGTTGCTCATTTTTGATGTGTTTGGTGCATTATGCAATTGTCGAGTTTATTAGTTTACCTCTGTGCAGTTTTATCCCTCCAGTTCTGAGGGAAGAGAAGTTGTTCATTGACACTAGAGTAGTTTTAGTGTAGTGATTTTTCGTACTTTGACAAGTTGTCTTGCAATTGCGCCATTGTCTAATACAACGCTGTTAAGTAAATGTTGGAATAAAGATGAGAGGACTGTGTGAGATACTAATGACTCAACATTACTCGATTCACTAGAAATATCTATTTCCACTAGGAATAGTATCAGCGATATAACTGCAGAAATCTCTTGAAAGGTTTATTACCTGGAAGTTTGTTTAGCTTTTGGGTCTTCTATTACCAGGACACTTTGCATGTAAGTAGTGTCCCAAGACATTTATGGTCGTATAGTATACCGTTCAGTAGATTTCCTACTGCACTTTCACATTGCCTCTTTGTAATTCGAATTCAAGTCATACTTGGACACAGTTGAATGGCCCGACTTCATTGGTTGTGCGGGCCCCAGCATAATTCCCATTCTTCTAAGATTTCCTGGTTTAGTCATTGTGGTTCCGTGGAGTCCTGAGGACAACATGGCCAAATCTGCCCCGATTGTCGCCACCATAGGCAGTCGCTGCCGCTGTGGATCAGAGGGAGATTTGCCCCAATACGACTAGTTTAATACCAGGACGGTGGTGGATTCTCGTACTGGTTTACTCCTTGCTGTTTTTGCTAGTAGAAGCGCAGGATTCCTTCTTTGCCTAGGAAACTCTGGTGTAAGGATGAGTCCTGTCGCTGTACATCGAAACCCGATACCCAGGAATACCTCCAAGCCCCTATGACACGGTAAACCGTCGGGAGGAATCCAGGTCATAGATTTTAATTATATCGAAACCTTCCAGAAATCCAGCCACTTCCGTAGGAATCCAAGCATGTGTATGAAGTTGTGGGAGCCCTTGTCGTAGCAAAATTTAGGTTGAAATGAAAATTGATCGTACGCGTACGCTGCAAAGTTGATTTCACAGGTTTCCATAAGCTTCTTACATACGACAAATGAATACGGCTCTTGAACGCAATATAGCGTTTGACGAAAGGTGGACTTTCTATGATCGAACGGTGTCGTATAACGAGGACAAAGCATTAAAGGATTTCTGCAAATCGAATGTGGGCATTGTGATGACTCCGTGCTGATAGGAGTTTGCTTGGAAGCAGCTGTGTATGTACAAAGGATAAAGGATAAACCTCTCGGTGTTGACCAATCCCTGAAATCCCACGCATTCGACTTCATTAAGCATCGTTAGAAGTGAATGAATGCATATCTTGCCTTTACAACGACGCTATAGCCCACCGATGTATCGAGCCACTGTTGCTATCCTCCCAGACAAATCTGAGACCAAGTTGCCGACCCTGGAGCGATGGAAGGCCGGTGTGCCAGGAAATGGGAATCGACCCCATGTGTATGTTGCAGTGCTCCTCCGACCACTGCGCTAGACGCGCCGCTCCAGCGACTGCAAGTGTATAAAAAGTTTTCTTATTTTTCTTGTTCCAATGCTGAACAAGGGAAGCGTTGTGGATTCTCGGAAGTGTCAACTTGAGGCCCACGGTCCCGCTGATGTACAGTCTTTATTAGGTCTCTGTTTCTGTCAGTCAAGCACTTGTGCTGTTTTGTGCATCTCGTGATGAATGCCACTATATCGAAATTTTCACTTAGTATTCATAGAAAAAGGCGCCCTGTAGTTCTTTATCCACATTTGCTTTACATCTATAGGAATGGAATTTCTCGTGAACGGACCAATTCCTGAGAATTTCATGACGAACACTGACAATCGCTTGAGACCCTTTCGCTTTGACGAAGAAAAGACTGAATTCTTCGTATTAGGTAGGTAGTCAGTCAGTATCATTTCATTATAGAAAAGTCATTACTTGTCACATGTTACGAAATACAAAATGACTGCTGTACCGTACAAATGCCACGTGGTGGGTGGTGGTCCCTACTGAAACAGGGATGGTTCGGTGCCTTTCGTTGAGATTTCGGAGCTATATGAATCCCTAGTGTTGTTTCTGACAGATTTTGTTGATATGTTGGTGTGTGATTTTTAGATCAATTGCTTTTACCTCATAAGCTTGAGTACATCCCAGTGAAGAACACCAGGGACGCTTTCTCAGTGATACGCAAAATGCAGGTGGTCCCTTAAAACATTTATTGTGACTTCTGATCTGTCCTGATAAATTTTGCTGCAGAAATGAACCATAGCATGTAAGATTTCAGGTACGAGGAGCACCGCTTATCGCTATTGTTGGAGCTCTCGGTCTGTTAGTGGAGTTGGTTGGGTCCACTTTCGCAAGTGCACAAGAGTTCATCGTCTTTGTAGAACAGAAAGTATGTCTCTCAATAGTTAATTTCCTTTTGCATTACTGTATATAACATACTTTTGCGAATCCCAGCATGTTTTCTCCATTCGTTTCCTTTCGTTCATCATCCACGATAGTCCTCGGGTTTTCGTGTGGCCTCAACTGCTGCCTGTGGAGTTTGGTTTTCATTGTTAATGTCGCTGAATACTAATATAGTAGCTTATATCTAAAACTCTGCAGTGATCATGGTAAGGCTTTTGCGTGTCTTCACTACAAGAAGTCACCATCCTTTGTAGACCCAAAGAAGTTTCCCAAGGAAGTCTGGTCTTAATTTTACAAACCCAGAAAGATGGTGGACTTGGTTGCCCCGACATGGCGTTGAAACAGGCCACTTCTCAAAGGTTTGGGTTACATCTCTACCACTGCACTCTCCGTCCACCTAGGATCTATTTACCAGTGAGAAATAGTCGAATTAGAAATTCAGGTGCAATACCTAATCGATTCTCGTCCTACCGCTATAAATCTTCGCAATGCTATGGACATTATCTTAACAGCGAGTCATAGCGAAGGTGATGCGAATACGAAGAAAAATAGGTTTGTCTCTTGTCTCTGTCTGTTTTTCATCATTATATGAGTAGATTGCCAATGTTGATAGTATGGATATAAGCAAAATATTGTCACCCATTATTGAGATTTATAGAAGTTCATGGAAATTTTTTAACGGAAATAGTGTTGGAATTAACGGCTTTGAAACAACTTGCGTAGGCGTAATTACTCGATTAAGAGTTCTCCGTGCGATCTTGAAGCTATTACACGACGAAGCTGAGGAGAACCGCAGGCTTGTTTGGAATGGCTATCAAGAGGCATGGTTTACTTCCGCCGATCTGTAAAAACCAGTATTCCGAGATTTTTGTCATTTCCTTTCTCTTAGTTTCTCTTACATGATGAACTATTGCCACTAATCTATTGCCTGAGCCGTATTTTCCCATAATGCTCATAGAAGCTGGCTAATGACTATTTAAGATTCGAAACCTTACTACCTCTGATTCGAAATTTGTTCTAATGACGATTTGTAATACTGGATCGTTGGCAACTTCTTCTTGGGGAACGGCTCTTGGTGGGTGATACATACTTACAGGCCCGGTAATCGGTTGTGTTTTCGCAATTAATCTCTCACTTTCAATGGAAAGGAAAACATTTAGGTGTTATCTATGCCCTGCACCAAGAAAACCTTGTTGAAATGGTTTATGTTCTCGAAACAAGGCCCTACAACCAGGTAAGCTACTTTGACACGCCTCTTTCTTAGATCGAACAATTGTAAAATCTCAGCACAGTGAGAGGCAAGACTACCTGGTTGAATATCTCCGTGGTCATAATTTTGCGGTGCATATTGCGTAACCGTACAAGTGTCAATTAACAACTCGTTCCACGCGCGCCAGGACCACCAAGTCTTCCATCCTTCCGGGGTCGGTAAATTGGAACCAGACTTATCGATGAGGATGGCAACACTGCCTTGATATATTGCTTAGCCACCACAAGTCATTGTGTAGACCAGGTATTCACACATCTTTACGATGCCTGATGAAGTCGAATGCATGGGGCATTCTTCAAGGATTAGTCAACGCCGGAAGCTACATCCTTTATTTTATGCTTTTGCGTAACTATGCGTTTTCAATATGTATTTTTTCCTTGATGAGCTTACACGAGGTTGATAAAATTATTTATTATCGGCTAACGTTTCGACGTCTTCGTCTTCATCAGAGCCGATGATCCGTTTTTTTTTTCGTTTTTTTTTCCGTATGCGTTTTCAAATAGTTATCTGACACTGTTATTTTTTGCGTGTCAGTTCAGCGTCAAAATTTCTCTTCGAGAGCGTGAAAAAAGTACAAGTGGTTAGCCATAAATTTTAATGCACAGCTAAGGTTCCCTCCAAAAATGTATTTTTTTTTCAATTATGGTTAGGAATTGCGTTATTCTTGTAATTACTGTTTTTCTTATGTCTTCTGTCCGATGTTATTCTTTGTGAACCTACCTACTTACTTCTTTGAATGGCCTGTGTTCACGAAGGATAGTGCGAGCTCGTGCACGTCTGCTTTCGCATTGTAATCGTGCTGGGTTGGCAAGACTTTTTTCGACATAGCCCTGGGAGGGTGATACCAAGTCGTGATCGTAGACATTTGCGGGTTCTATGAAACGTAAGGAGATTTGCCACTACCGGATTGGTATCGGAAGAATCCGCTACTTGAGCGATCCTCTGAGAGGATCAATCCCCAACGTCCGGGATGAGTCGCATTTCTATACAACCGCACATCTACCCAATTATATTGGTATTGATAGGACGGTTAACTTTTCTATAAGTCAGTTTTAAGCTTATGAAGTTGAAGGGTGTACGACTTACTGCTACCGAATTTCTGCATGCCCAAGTACCTTTCAAAGTAATCACGGACAGTATGGCAGCGTGGACAATGAAAACTCATCGAATAGATGCTATTCTCGTTGGTAAGTTTTCATTGAATACAGAAATTGGCTTCTTAAGACTTATTATTGTAGGTAATTGCCCTACAAACACTAGTCCTTTCCTCAAATAATCTTAAATGATTAAATGGGAATTTGACGGAACCATCCCAATAGATCTCGCACTAGCAGATTTTTGATTCATTTCGCCCAACCTCAAAGACTATTCATAGAGATGAACCTTGACAGTGCTTTTATGGCTAATCGTTTGCTGAAATCAACTTTTTAAGCATATACCGATCATATCATGTTAAAAGGGCGCGTGTGGGCAGTGGTCGGAGGTGCCCTACAATACACACGGGATCGATTCCCACCCCTCCGCCCCACCAAGCCTTTCGTCCTTCCGAGGTCGCCAAATTGATACCAGACTTATCTGGGAGGATAGCAGTACTAGTTCGGTACATCGGTTGGCCACCAAGAGTCATTGTAAAGGTCAGATATGCATTCAATCACCTCCAAAAAATCCTAAATGAAGTGGGATGCATTGCGCATCTTTCAGCGATTGATCAACGCTGGGAACTTTATCCTTTAAATTTTTTCTATCAGATTGTTTTAACTGGAGAACTCTTAAGCCAGATCATAATTCTGGTCACTCCACAGGAATATAAGCTTGCATTCGCTTAGATCCTGTTATAGTCTTCACATCTTACGTCGTCACCTCATGTAGTACTAGGTTCTCCTGAAATAAGTGTCCAGTTTCAACTTGTATCTTCAAAGTGAGAAGTCTGAGCTCAAAACGAACTTCCTTAATCGAAAGAAAAACCTTTAAATTCTACACATTTTTGGCAGTGAAAAACAATTCTATATTCCGATTACATAGATTTCTGGACTTCTTAAGGCGATGATGCGAGTGAAGGTAGTTTTGGTCTCATCGTAATTCCTGAAGCATTTCTCGCTAACGACTTTGTCGAACTGCTTGAAGCAGTGGTAATTGATAGGCGAGTGGTCTGGCAAGTATGGTAAATGAAGCAGAGTTTCATAGCCCAGCATATTGAACCTTTGCAGCGTCCATAATGCGATGTTTGGCGGCCCGTTTATTTTGAATAAGAAGTGGTCCCTCTTTGTTGACCATTGCGGGGCACAAGAGGGTTGAGGTTATTTAGTCATTACTTTTACTAAGTTTCTCCAAAATTAATGGCCAATTTGTGATTTCACTCTTTATATTTATGTTTTACCAACAGTTTCTTTTCTAATTCTCTACGATTATATGTCATGAGGAGAACAAAGAACGCCCGACTTCGTGCCCACCTTTTCGACTCAACCGCACTTCCTGCCTTAACGTATAAGTCAGAAGCCTGTTCGCTGCGTAAGCAACTTGGAAGACCACTCAGCGTTATTGAACGGGCAATCGAAAGGGCGATGTTAGGACTATCTCGTGTTACACAAGTGGAAGAGATCTGAAGCTCCGACCTGCGTCGACGATCAAAAATCTGAGATGCCGTTCAATACGCCAAACTGTCGGGGATAAGTTGGGCCGGACACTTAGTTCTCATGAACCACTACCGATGAACAATCCTTTAGTGACTAGATTTTTCGGGATGTCAAACCTACTGCAGGAAGAGCACTGACCCGATGGTCAGAGTCGTTCACGAAAACCCTGTGAGAAAGGTATGGTTCTCAACGAGTCCATAGAGCGAGCAGAACCCACTGGACTATGTTCCAAAAACGGCAGAGAAATTGTGAGATTTACTGGCGCCCTGTCGAAGTCAATCGACGATCAACGGGACAACAGGTGGTACAGTTGATATATCATTGCAAAGCTTATTCTATGCACGTTACAACATAATCATAGTGTAAATTATGTTTTTGATACGTTTCAAAGGTTATAATAACGTATCTACTTCTACTATTTCAAACTCGGTTGTAATGCAGCGCAAACAGCTCGAGACACCCACGAGGTCGAGGGAACAAGGAAGTGTTAGTGATGGCGTTGTCCAACATTGCTTGCAAAATTTCGTTGTGGCAAATTAGACGTTCATGGTGAGGAAGGTCGTGGTCGTCCTTCCGCTATTAACGACGATGAATTGAAAGCTTTTCTGTTGTTACGGAATCATTGTTGAGCGACGATGCTTCCTGTTTGGAAGTGAGATTTGAAGCAGACGTAACCTGGTCAGGAACATAGCACAATGGTTTTCTTTCAATATCATCACTTGGTTGTCTTCTCTTCGGTCTGTTATCTTGACCCTTATTGATTATTTTAACTGATTTATTAGACTTGTTGTGAATCGTGGCCTTCCGTAATTTCTGAAGGCCGTAGATTTCAAGTATTTACAGTTGCTTATTCTGTTTAATAATATTTGTTTTCAGTACTTAGAACGATTGTCAGAAAAAAAGACTGATGGTTTAATATCCTGAAATTTGTGTACAAAAAAGGGTTTATCACATCTGGTACTCAAATTTCCCATAATTTATCTACGAGGACCTATTAATGTCAGGTTTACAGGAGCCGATCAAGTTACGCTCAATGGGGACGTAGCCAATAAAATTGGTACTTATATGCTAGGTGTGCTAGCGAAGTACCACGATGTCCCGTTCTACGCAGTAGTACGTCCCTACCCTTCTTTTTGACTTGAAGAAAACTTTTAACGACTTTTTATGTGCATTTGTTGTGTTAAATTTCAGTCTTAGAAGTGTATCTTCCTATTTGAATAGGCAAGGGCTTCAGTGAAGATGTGAGGTTATTCATCTGATCTCTCGAAAAGATTCCATTAAATTCAATTCTATGAGATGATAAATTTGCGAGGAAATGCGATCAAAATATGTAGTTTGTATCCGGACTTAGTAGATGTCCATAACGATTGCTACATTACTCCATTCGTTCACTAACTATTATCACGTTATGACAGATTGTTTTGAAGCTTGAGGTTTTTGCTTGTTTAGGTGCCGATTACCTCAATCAATTTAACGAGACAATCTGGCGATCAGATCACTATTGAAGAACGACCAGCGGAAGAAATGCTATCCGTCGGTGGTACGTATTATTTTCTTAGTCTTCTGAAGTTTTTTGCTGTTAAAAGATTAGCGTTTCTCGTTTTTCCGCGACTTGTTTCCACGTTTTAATAATTTACAGGCTTTTATGTTGGAAATATGGACACACCTGTGTGGAATCCAGCGTTCGATGTAACACCAGCGGAATTGATTACGAAAATTATCACGGATCGCGGGAATTTCGAGCCCAAATATCTACAGCCCGCAAACCTCACGTAATACTCTGGTCCAGTTTTTTCGCTCTCGTCTAATTGCTTTTAGTTTTTTTGTGGTATCTTCGGATTTTTCTGCCCCATATTTCACTGCTTGTTTTCTACCCAGTAGTTGAGAGCTTAGTTATTGATCATTAAGTGAATTCGAAAACAAGGGGCATTTCTCAGCGAAGATTTTAAAATCTACCAGCTTTTTTTTATAGGCAAATCTATGGACCAAATTAAGAATTGGATGCGAAGGTTTTTCCGATATCTGCATTCATCTGTCGCATACTGTTTACTGTTATATGTTCCATACGCTGTTTGTACCCGCATGCTGTTGCCAAGCAATGTGTTTAGAAGTCAGGTCCTTTGCACTCTGAGTGGTGTGCGTCATAACAGATGGCTCATTTTCTTTCCTCGCAGCTGGTTAGAAGGAGCCCGTACTTTTTTGTGCCCATGGGTTTTTGTGCGCGAACAACTGCACCCTTGTAGGAACGCTGGCTCAGAAATAGTCGTGCACTCCGCAGTGACACTGGCATTCAGACGACTTGTAGTGATTGCTATCATTCTTTGAAATCATTCTTTTCTTGGCTAGGACATATGCTTGAACAATGTTGAACGAGACATTCACACGGCTACACCATTAACATGTTGAAGCTGCTCCTTAATAATCGTGTAACCGCTGTGCATTTTCAATTTCACTTTGTCGTTAACGTCGTGTTAGTTTATTGTTTATATAAATGTTCACTTTACGCTAACCATAAAGAATTGAGCTTGGCGGATCGTAAGAAAGTCAATATAACGTTCTGTATTGAACTAACTGGTACAGTTGTCTGATTAAGTGAAAATCGCTTGAAAGTGCAATGAGTACTGTAGGTGAGGCAGGGCTTGTTAACCCAACTCTTTCACTTTCCACAGCGTTATCTGTGCAAAGTGTGGTGTAGCATTGCCGTGCAAGATGAGCGCTCCCGTTATATGGAGCAGAGCTGCGAAAAGCGTTAGAGTTTAGGATGAATTTCATTGGTTTTGTGAAAGTTTTTGCTTTTCTGCGGTGTATCGCCATATTTCGTCAGGATTTAAAAAATTGTCGTGAATAGTTCGAAGTGTTAGGCAACTAAAAGTCACCAAAAGCTCCTTTTCTTTTGTTTCATTTCGGTCGAACCATTGCGCTGAACTCTCAGGTAGGTTTTTAGTGCATAGGAGCCCGGAGACGATTTCTATCGCCTAGTCGTTTAATTTATATGGTAACCCTTCCTCGAGCATGTTCATCTTTCGATGACTTTCTTGACTACGTGCGCATATAGCATTGTGGTCAGAGGTGCCCCGCAACACACATGGGTTCGATCACGTGCCCGATGCTCACCAAGCCTTCCATCCCTCCTGCGTCGGCAAATTAGTACCTGTTTGGGACGATAGCAGCACTGGCTCGATACATCGGCAGGCCGTCGCGAGTCATTGTAAAGGCCAGATATGCATTCCATCACCTCCAACAATGCTTAATGAATTCGAATATGTGCATCTCCAAGGAATTGATCAACGCTGACAGCTTTATCCTTTATTATTCCTCTTGACTAAAAATCAGAGAACGGTCGAACCTGATTTCGTCCTCTCTGAGCTAGCCTTAGCACACCTGCCTTACAGTTTGGCAGATGTACCGCCCTTCTGTAATCTATCGAGAAGTAGAGCGTTAATTTCGATTGTCGCCTTGAGATAACCGTCATAAACGGTAATGGACTTCTATGGGCTTCGTCATCAGGTCATCGTCAGAAAACCTTTTGAACTGTCTATGCATTGTGTGTTCGAAAACGGTTCACTGACCACATGATTTCATGATACCTGTGCGAACACCATTTCACCCATTCTAAAATGGTTGTAATTTAATTGACTACGAAATATTTTGCGGAAAATAGCTAAGCAACAATAAGCATTGTATGGCATGCGGCAAAAATGTAGGCACTAAATTTCTATTATAAAATATGTTTGTAAAGGTCAGCACGGAAAATGGTGATTGTTTTTACTTCAACGTAATGCATATTTAGATGCAACTACAGTATGCAGACCGTAGACTATGCTTGTCCCCTGGATTTCTCCTGCATGCGCACCTATTCTCTCCTATTTGTATAAAGTCTGTCAACTTATTCTGAGAGTTTCATCGTGTACATCTTTCCATTCGTACCGCTTTCATAGCCATGTAACCCCTAGTTACAGCCATTACCTCATGAGAGGGGCGCTTGTAGCACAGTGGTCGGAGGCCTGCAAAACACATTGGATCGATCCTTTCGCCCATGGCCCACCAAGCCTTTCATCCCTCCGGGGTCGGCAAATTGGTACCAGACTTGTCTGGGAGGATAGCAGCACTGGCTCGATACATCCACAGGCCACCGGCAGTCATTGTAAAGGCCAGATATACATTCCATCACCTCCAACGATTCTTAATTAAGTCGATTGTATGCGCATCTCTCATAGATTGATCAACGCTGAGAGCTTTATCCTCTACCCTTTTACCTTATGAAACATGTTGTACACCATAATTCCTTACCTCATTAGGCACATTTGCATATTTGCATGCTTCTTTGAAGCTCTTAGTGAATTACAGGCTTCTGGACTGTCATAAATGGTGGGCGTTTTCTTTATTTCAAATCACCATTTCTCTTTAGCTGGTTTGAGTTCATAGTTCATCTGAATTTACAAGTTCAGTTTAGCCCTTTTAAATTCGGATTAATATGCTTCTGAGAAGTGAAATGTGACCTGTATTATATGTGGTGGTCGGTATGGTTGAAAACACTGAATAAACGTTCTTTCCGTAATTGAGTCAATGAGCTATCCAAGTTCTCTCGCCTTTATTTCCTTCCAAGTGCTCGTAGTTCTAAGTGAGGTCCTGCAGTTACACAGGAGCCCAATAGACTAGCGGTCATGGATTGAAAGAGTAGCATATGATATGATAGAGAACGTGTTCTCGTTAGTTATGAATAAAAATTCCTACTTTCCACTCAACCCATCTTTATGAACACCTGTTTACACTATGAAGTGAAGGAAATGATCGGCTATGCGATGTGTACGTTTTTTCACTTGCGAAGCTTCGGCAGTATTTTTATTGGGCTGACCTAATCGAAGAAAACAGTGAAAATCGTGTTTTATGAAACGTTAGCTTTTTTTTTACAATTTAGTTTCCTAAACGTTGATCTAAGCCGCTTTTCCTTGGGAGATCATCTATTCCATTTGGGTTCTTTGACTTTATTTGACATATGGATGGCCTGTCTTCACTAGTCGCGCGAATCTCAGCGAAGTTTTTACGGTTCTGTTCACTCGCAGCTATCGTCCAAAGATGTTTTCTGTCTGTGCATGGTAACATCTGCATTTGTTCTTGTACCACCGGAATTGTCCAGCTGCGAGTACATTGTACGGACGTCAATAAGAACGGTTTTTTTTTTTTGGTTCTGCTCCATTGTTATACTTACCCATCTGGCGTCGGCGTCTTCACGATTTCAGGCCCTTTCAGGGAGGCAGGGATTTCAGGTATTTCTGTTGATATCGTTCAAGCGCCTTGTGGATGGTGTGCGAAATCAAAGACGTGGTTGATCTGTCACCTATGTCCAAGCTCCATAACATAACATTTGAAGAACACACCGAAGAAAGTGATCGTACGACACAGAAAGAAGTGTCCCTTCTGCTCTCTATCTCTTATGTACTTCCCTCTTTCGAATTGCTCTCGTGTCCTTAAACATGTTCCAGTATCATCTCTGTGTTACCACTAGTTCCACAAAAGATGACCACATACTGGGCAAAACTAATGCTTATGTGTACTTCTGCTATACGAAGGGAGAGAGAGCCTTGGATAAATGTTGTTGTAGCTTACCCAGCTGGATTCCGACAACGATGTAGGAGGATGATGGGAGAGCTGTGTTGTCATGGCCCTGTTGTGAGACCACTTTGCTAGAGTTGTCGTTAATGGCGACGCACTCCGTTGCCCAGGATGGCGTTCGGTCCGACGTTGTCAAGTGCTTCTTCATAGCTTACGGTGGTTAAGATAACGGCAACTGGTATTTCCAGCAGACTTTTATGACTTAGTCCGCTCTTAGAAGTGTTCCGTACACCAAAACCCCTGTGGGAATTGTAGTTTGCCAGTTAACTATAGAGAACATTCTTCGTAAATATAGAATGTTCTCTATCCATTAATAATGTTTCAGAACGTTTAGTCATCTCCTAAGGGCAATGTCCTTGTAAGCTTTCCCATGAAGATCTGATAAGATCTATGTAAAAATATTTGCTACACTGTTATCTCACTCATATACCTCCCAACGGTTTACCGCCTCATCGTGGTTGGGAGGTGTTCCTGGGTGTCGGGCTGCGATGTACAGCGGGAGGTTTATTCCTCTGGAAGGGTCTCCCAAGCTGAGAAGGAGTCTGGCGTTTCCATTAAGAAGCTTAGCTTAGAGTAAACCAATACCAGGATTCGTCACCGTCTTCGTACCAAACTAGTCGCGTGGTGCAAAATCTCCCTCTGATCCACAAGATCGGCGACCACCTGTGGTGGTGACGACCTGGGACAGACTTTGGCCTGGTTGACCTCAGAATACCAGGGAAGCACAATGGCTAAAGCAGCAATACTCCGAAAAAGTCGAGAATATGCTACGGTCCGTATAATCAGTGAAGACGAGCCATCCAAGTAAGTTATCTCATGAAGGTCTCTGTTATGAGTCCAGGACCACTTTTTTTTGCTGATGTGTTGTCACATTGGTTGTGGCCAGTATGAACACTACATAACTTCAAGATCAAAGAAAATCGGCCCCCATGTTGCCTGAAGCTGTGGGCCGGGATGCATCCTCATGGACGCAGCGCTATTTTTGTGCGGAGAAGTTCGAGACGGGTCATTGCCAACGGAATTACAGGTACCTGGAACCAAGGTTATGGAGAAGAAACGATGGAAGTACGGTATTTTAGTCGGGTAATCACAATTTACGGCGTAAGTTAGTTGGAATTCAGCTTTCGTCAATGAGAGAAACTACAGTCTATTGTCCTATTACGCAAAAGAGCTCAATAAAATTAAGCAGCAACGTCTTCTACGAAATAAATTTTTATGGCCCTAATGAAGTTCGCGAGATGGCAGCACCACCATCGCCTCGACCCTTGACTCACTGTCTGCAGAGGTAGCGCAGCCACGAACCTCGTGAAACATCAGCTGATGGTTGGCTGCATATCAGCGCCGTAACGTGTGCTCTTCTACGCAGTGAAATGTTAGTTTCGCAAGACTTAGTTAACATTGATTTTGAGTTGAATTCAAGTATCTATATAAGCTGTAACAAAGTACATAGCGTGGAAGATATGCTAGAAAGCGGAGATCTAGCATATGCTATGGACATACTCTTACCCATGAAGTGTAATCCTGGCTCGTACTTTCGTTTCCTTTTTCAAGTGGTTTGTTTTGTTTTGTTCTGGTAGTGCTGAAGGGTCACCATATTCATTATAAAAGGTATCTTCTTCCTTAGATGTCCAGAATTTGTCCAATCGTTTTCTTTTCATGTGCTTGTTGCTCATCACAGTCAATCACCAGTGTTCTGGGTGTTGTCGCTTTCATTGATTCTGTTCAGAAATTCGATGAAGGTTTCTGATTTTAACATAACGGATGGTCTGCATACTCGATGGTGTCGTTTCATAATACAGCGATATCTTGGACAATTCCTAGAACAGAATCTGACTCTCGATCAACTCTCAGTTAAGCTCTTTGCTGGTGAACTATCTATAAATGAAGTCAAAATCAATGCACATGTGAGTAACTGTACAAGTAATCTTTTTATTTCTGCAGTTATTATTGGGATTTTCGCTTCGCCCTTGATTTGAAACCAGTTTTTCGGTAAAAGATTTATTTTTGGGAGTGTTTCATGTCAGAGTTTCAGTATGTGAATGAACTCTTAACGTCAATGAATGTACCGTTAAGGCTTACTGACGGATTTGTTGGAGGAATCACAATTGGTTAGTGTTGTTACACTTTGTTTTTGCTCTTTTCTTTTGTTTTCTTGGTATTTCATGTCGTCGTGTATCATGATGTTATCGAAATCCAGAAGTGCCGTGGCGGTCCATCACGTCTGATGCAAGTAAAATGAAAATGAAACAGTTGGATTTGACGTTTCTATCGAGAGAAGGCGTTAAACTAGACAATAAGGATCTTGGTAAGTGTGATGCGATGTGAAAATCTTTTTGGATTTATTCTGCATCGGATTTTCGGATTTATTTTGGATCGTTTTATAGTTTCATCAATGATTGGTAGTGTGGTTGAGTCGCTAGTATCGTCCAGCGAGTTGGCCCGCAGTTTCTACGAAAATGAAAAGGGCTCCGGCGAAGAGGAATTTGACACCGAGGCCAGAGATGGTGTCAAAGCCTTCACGAAAGTTTGTTATAAGTCAAAGTAAATATTTTCATTAGTTATTTTGCTGTTACTGGAATGAGCTAGGTTATCGATGCAATCGTCTCTCGGTTCTGTTTGGAATTGGAAGAGACAACCATACGGTTTGAGAATCCACCGAAATTCATGTCGGATATGTGCACTGCTATCGAAATCCGAATCGGAAAGTGAGCATTAACCAGTTTTTGTTTGTATATTTTGGGGATAAACGCCTTTATTTACTTACTTGGATACTGGGATGGCCCGTCCTCATTGGTTGTGCAGGCTGCAGCGTAATTTCCGTTTTTTTTTTCGAGTTTTGCTGGTCTAGCCATAAATGGTTTTGTCGCTGTAAAAGTTTACTTAGTCTGAGAAACATGGTTCACTTAGTAGCTTACCTGTTTCTACTTGCTGTTTTCTTAGCACGTGTTTTATTATAAGACCTTAAAACTGATTTTGCGACGTACTAATCGCTTAGGGTACGGTTTATCGATGAACAAATGAGAAATTGTCAACAAGAAGGTGGCAGTACAGAAACTATTACAAACCAACCTCAAGGAATGGGAAGTATAGCGAATCTAAACAAGTTCATGGATATTTCAGGCAGATTTTTTTTGTCTTCATAAATGCTATGTTCTGGAATACCATGCTCTAATTTTAGGATTAGAGGTTTTCACGGATGTTTTCACGGAATTGGATGATCAGTGCTCAGATAATAACTCTAGTCAAATTCTTACGAGTATGTACATAAGAAGGGAGAAGCAAAAGCATGTGAGTTGCTTGTTATTCGGTTCCTGTCAAGTAGGTGGTTGAGCATTTGTTTTCATCAGTGAGCCCTTTCTTCCTTCTCCAATTGGGTTTCCACTCTTACAATTGTAAAAATGATGACTAGACTCCAAGCATGTGCAGTTTCATATTCAGTTCTGCTGCATCGTGTGTAAAATTGAAATGCCTTTTTAGCGTTATCTGTAAACTACGGAAAGCAAAGGGTTATATCACTGCTCACCAGGATGCTTGGGTGGCCCATCTTCACTGGTTATATAGGCCCCAGCATAATTTCCATCTTTTCGAAGTTTTGCTGGTTTATCCATTGTGGTTCTATGGGGTTCCGAGGTGAGCCAGACCAAAATCTGCCCCAGGTGGTCACCACCACAGGCAGTCGCCGCCCTTGTGGATCAGAAGGAGATTTGCCACCATGCGACTTTGATACTAGGACGGTGTGGTGGGTCCTGGTATTGCGTTACTTTTAGCTGGGCACCCTGATGGAAAGACCGGACTCCTTTTCGTATTGGAACGTATTGGTATTCATATTGGGAGACCCTGCCGGCGGACTGAATCTGCCCGCTGTACATCGCTGCCCGACACCTAGTAACACCTCCCAGCCACGATGAGGCGGGTGAGCGGTAAACCCTTAGGAGGATGAGTGAAAATTGTAGGAAAAAATTTTACGGAATGGATTGAGACTACTCAACGATGTTTTGTGGCTTATATTTATGGGGATAGTTGTAAATTATAGGTGGAATAATCCCTCTGACTTTCAGAAATTGGTGACTAATCCTGAGGCGACATCAGAACTTTCCAGCTCGACACTGTCATCGTCCACTGCCAACTATCAATCGTGCTATTCTAATTGTAATATATTATCCAATTCTCTCTTCTTTTATATGCATTTCTGCAATTGTTCCGCTTACTATTTGCAGTTAATGCGGGTGAAACTGTTAGTCAGCAATTTCGTGACGAATTCAAGGTTACAAGAGTGGACTCTCAACGAGTGTGAGTTCCTTCAATAAAGCTATTACTTAATTTTGCCCAGTGCCATATTTTTAGGCTGTCTTCTAATCCGATAAAGTTTGCTGAGTTTGTTGGAGAATCTCGAGTGATATTTCGTGTAAAAAATTCCGATGCAGTAGTAGACAAAAGAGACAATAAGGTATTATTTTAAATCCATTTTTTGAGTTATCTTGGAATTTTTGCACTTTTTCGTTCTCTAAGTTTCTATCTGTTCTAGATCGAAATCGAGTCGTTTTTCACAGGGTTACATTGTTTCATCCTACCTTCACAAGTTGACATTTTGAAAAGGTCAGGCAGCGACCGTTTAGTTTTTCAAAGATTTTAGAGGCCGTTGTATCAGAAGGAAACCTACTGTGTTCGTTTAGACTGCTGACTGATTATTAATGATTCACACACTTTCAGGCTTTTCTCTTCACTTGCACTACCTCAGCCGGAAAAATCAACGGATTTCGGAAAGAAAATGGAGAAAAGTGACTATGATGCTATGGCAAAAAATATAGAGGAGGAAGCTTTCCAAAAAACTCAAGTAACAACACAAGGAATGCAAGGTAAACTGAATTCTCTATTTTTTTTGCAATAAACTTTACGAATATTCCTTTTCATGTACCTTCACGTCCAATTTAATGTATTGTCGTACTAAAGAGTAAGATAAGACTAGTAGGATTGCAGTTCGTCTGTGCAGTATCGTAGCGTTATTCAGCGTTCAGGTACATGGAAGAAACGTGAGGATTTTCATGAATTTGACTCCATTAACTTGGAAGAGAACCGTACGGCAAGGAGATTCAGCGAGGCGTGTCGCGATAACTACAAAACTCTCAGTTCGTTGCGTGTAGTTCGTCAGTAGTTGTTCTATTTCTGGAATTCATTCTTCTTTTTCAGAATCAGAAGCTAACAAGAGGGAAAGTACAATATTGTCAGCTAAATTTGGCTCAGTTATTATTTGTATTCCTCATGTTGATATGATGTCAGTGGAGTTTGTAAGAAACCTTAATAGCGGTTGTAATGAATCAATCGATTATGTCCTCTCTGAATCTAATGGGTGAGTTGGATTTTAATATTCTTTTTTTTTTCTTGAAAGTATTTATTCAAGTAATGCGCTTAAGACAGTATTATGGGTTCAGTATTTCAAAACAACTAGAATAGAGAAAAATTGATGTAGTGAAACCTAACCGATTACATCCTAGAAGTTGACATAAAATCTGGGTTAGCATCTGTACTGTGACAGTTCTTTCTGTGTTACATTAACCATGTTGCGTCGTTCTACGTTAGCTGGTGCGATTTTGATACACCCATGTCTTCTACGAAGTATTCTTTTTGCTTCTTTTTACATTAACAGAGCTTTTACGTTTTTTTTTTTGCGACCTTGTGGAAAGGATACTGACAAATGGAAAAAGGAAAATAAATGGAAATTTCCATTCTGAAATGGCAATTAAAACTGTATTACTTTCATTTTGTGTAATCTATCCCTCGAGTTTTCTTCAGCTTACTCTCGCGTCCAACATAATTAAACCTGGATTGAAAGCTCCTCCTGAAATTCCAGTGGATTCAGAACATGGGCTTCTCTGCTTGATATTCCGAATTTAAAAGCACCTTTTCCATGTTTAAAAAGTGTACTTCTTTTATATGCGGAAGGTTAATGGCTCATGGATGAGATGAGTTTACGAATTTTCGGATTGTATCCTTCATGTTCAAGACTTGCTCATGCAAGCAAGAATGACAAGGTATGACGTCATCGGCCTGGCAGAAACGAGACGTCGCCAACCATTCAACGCCGTCTATGACTCTGGAGAAGAACTGTTCCAAAACATGTGGGTCAATACCGGCCTTGACAATCTTCGTCTTTTACGCGCCAACATCAAACTACGACGAAGAAGAAGTCGAAGCGTTCTACATGGACTTGCAGAAGTTCTACAGAGAAGACCATAAGAGATTTCAACACCAAGATTGGACCAAGAATAACATCTGAAGAGCGTCACATTAGAACCCACGGATTAGAATGCAACGAACAGGGTGAGGACAGCCATGTGAACAAGCAGTGTTTCGAAAAGGATTTAGTACGATGGACCACATTCACACGTTAACAATGCTCACTGAAGTATCGCGAGAGTACAAAAGATCGCTGTGTCTCACTTTCATCGATTTACGGAATGCCTTTGATTCAACTGAGATAGAAGCAGTCATGGAAGCCTCTGGTAGTCAAGAAGTCCCTACTCAGTACATAAAGATTCTTCGTGAGCCGTACAAAAATTTCACAACCAAAATTTCAGCATTCTACAACGATATTAACGTTGACGTCAAAAGAGGAGTTAGGCAAGGCGATACAGTCCAGTCAAAACTATTTACCGTCACCCTCCAGAACGTTCTGCGAACATTGGAATGGGATAATATGGAAGTGAAAATCGATGGTCTGCAGTTACATCATCTTCGCTTTGCTGATGACATCGTCCTTATAACACCGAACATTAGCCAAGCGGAACGTATGCTTACCGACTTTGATAAATCGTGTGGAAAACTTGGTCTTCGACTAAATCTCACAAAAACGATGTTCATAAGTAGCGGATTGTTTTCGTATGCCCCATTCACGCTCAACGGAGCGAATGTTTCCGAATGCTCCAGTTGTTCTATCTAGGTCGGGAAATCGCATGTTGAACGACTTAGCTCCAGTCCTGAGTAGAGGGAAACGAGCGGCTTGGGGAGTTTTCAAGAGCATCGAGGATCTAGTGAAGAGAACAGAGAACACCCGATGCCGTGCCCACCTTTTCGACTCAACGGCTCTTCCTGCACTCACGTATGCGTCAGAATCCTGGTCTCTGCGTAAGGAGGATCACTCAGCGTTATTGAACGCGCAGTCGAAAGGACGATGCTAGGAGTATCCCTTGTTACGCATTTAAGGGGTGCGCCGGACTTGTAATGCCTATAATTGATAACCGATGGACAAGAGCCGTTAGTGACTGGATTCTTCGGGATGTCAAATGTACTGCAGGAAGACCACCAACCCGATGGTCAGAGCAGTTCACGAAGAGCCTAGAAGAAAGATATGATGCTCGAAGAGTGCCTAAAGCGAGGAGAACCCACTGGGCTACTCTTGCACGCGACAGGGAAAAATGGAGGATTTACTGGCGCCCGCTCGGGTCACTCGACGATTAACGAGGCTACAGGTGATACAGGTGATACAAAACGTATCCCAGTTTAAAACAACGCAGATATGGGATTGACCTCATGTATGCGGTTCTGGCCCAGCGAAAATAGCCCTTAACTTTTGATACATATTTGCCCACCGTTCTGATGTCTATGGAAAATACATGGATCATTCCATATGGAACAGTACCAGCAGTTGGCTTTCTTATTTCTAGCTGTATTTCTGGTTGACCGTGCACTAAAACATTCATTTCATTTGGCGAAGACCTCGCATTTTAATTAAACATGTAGACATGTAATTTAGTCGTGGTTTGTCTGTGTGCAATGCGCAAAATGTGACCACAAGGTGCGATTTTTTTCCGTCGCAACGTTTTACTGTTCGCATAGTGCTCATATAATGCTTTTAACTATAGCGCATCATTTTTCGACAGCATATAATATAGTGGAGCGCGTGTGGCGCAGTGGTTGGAGGCACCACTGCGGCGCGCACGTGAAATGCGCCCATGGCCCATCAAGCCTTCCATCCCGCCGGGGTCGGCAAATTGGTACCAGACTTGTCTGGGAGGATAGCAGCACTGGCTCGAAACATCGGCTGGCCACCGCGAGTCATTGTAAAGGCCAGATATGCATTCAATCACCTCCAACGATACTTAATGAAGTCGAATGCATGGCGCATCCCTCAGGGATTGATCAACGCCGAGAGCTTTATCCTTTATCCTTTTATAATATAGTGTACTATGAGGAATGAAGTACTCGGCCTTGATCAATTCCTAAGAGATGCACCATGCATTCGATTTCATTAAGTATCGGTTGGATGTGATTGAACGCATATCTGGCCTTTATAATGACTCGCAATGGCCTACCGATGTATCGAGCCAGTGCTGCTATCCTTCCAGACAAGTCTGGTACCAATTTGCCGTCCCCGGAGCGATGGAAGACTTGGTGGGCCATGGGCAAGGAAATCGATTCCACATGTGTGTTGGAGAGCGCGTCCGACCGCTGTGCCTCACGCGCCAGTAATATAGTGTACTATACTGCATTGTATTGCATTGTATGTAATACTGTGGAGTGAACAGCGTTCCGGTAGTGATTTTCCTCATATGAATGCGTTCCAAGCCATCCTGGCCCTGATTCGACTCCGCACTGAAGCCATCAAGCCTCTCATTTTTCCGGGATTGTTTAATTGGCCTAACTCACATGAAAATGCCTCGCCATTATAACCTCAGGAATTCAGGGAGAATCGGCTGGGCCAGAATTCACTGATATTCTTAAGGAAAACAGCAATCCTCAAGCAGCAGCCGAACGCACACGCAATAGATGTCGAAAACTTTTGCACATAGTGGATGCAAAGGAACCAAGTGAATGCAAGAAATGCTGAGATCCACACAGTGTGAAACGTGTGAAGCTGGATCATGTAATAATGTAAAAGTGATGTAGTGTAATTAACACTTGCGCTACGACGAGATCTCTATAGGAGTGATTTGTAGGGGAACACAGTACAGTGGCCTGTATGACCTTAAGAGTTCAATTTGTTTGCTGTGGTTTATTTTGAGGCACTAAACTGTTTCCACTTGCTGGAACAACACAGGTGTCATAGCGTTCATGGTCTAGAGAAGGATGTTGTGTTAAAAAGTTCTTTCTTAACTATTCGCAAATCTATATTTCCTGGATTTAATTTCGTAACAAGGGACAAAGAGCGTATGTGCCGCAGTGGTCAGAAGCGCTCTTAACACACATGTGGAATCAGTCTCCGTGCCCCTGGCCCAGCAAACCTTCCATCCCTCCGCGGTTGGATGTGATTGAACGCATATCTGGCCTTTATAATGACTCGCAATGGCCTACCGATGTATCGAGCCAGTGCTGCTATCCTTCCAGACAAGTCTGGTACCAATTTGCCGTCCCCGGAGCGATGGAAGACTTGGTGGGCCATGGGCAAGGAAATCGATTCCACATGTGTGTTGGAGAGCGCGTCCGACCGCTGTGCCTCACGCGCCAGTAATATAGTGTACTATACTGCATTGTATTGCATTGTATGTAATACTGTGGAGTGAACAGCGTTCTGGTAGTGATTTTACTCATATGAATGCGTTCCAAGCCATCCTGGCTCTGATTCGACTCCGCGCTGAAACCATCAAGCCTCTCATTTTTCCGGGATTGTTTAATTGGCCTAACTCACATGAAAATGCCTCGCCATTATAACCTCAGGAATTCAGGGAGAATCGGCTGGGCCAGAATTCACTGATATTCTTAAGGAAAACAGCAATCCTCAAGCAGCAGCCGAACGCACACGCAATAGATGTCGAAAAGTTTTGCACATAGTGGATGCAAAGGAACCACGAGATCTCTATAGGAGTGATTTGCAGGGGAACACAGTACAGTGGCCGGTATGACCTTAAGAGTTCAATTTGTTTGCTGTGGTGCTGGTCCAACACAGTCGTCGTAGCGCTCATGGTCTAGAGAACATTCAAGTGGTTGAAAAGCACATGAAAGGTGCTTAATACTAGTCTTCAACAAATAAGCTCTATTTTGAAAGAGATCGATAGATCAACGTATGTATTAACAGCTTATACACAGGAGTTCACTGATGGATATTGATCACCAAATAGTTAAAAATATATTTCTATTCACGGCTCTAAACCTAAATGAGCGCTAATATGGAACCGTTAGGCCGAGCGAATGTGGAGGAAGTGCCTGAATTTTCCGAATTTCTTAAACTTACAAAATTTGAAAGATCTATGGTGACGATCTGTACTTGTAATGCACTCTCACTACGATATGAACCTTCCGGTGGGGATCTGGTCATGCGGACTATAAATATTATCTGCGGCTTAAACGAATTGTCTGTGATGTGAATACGCTGCTCACTAAACTTTCTTCTCCTACCACATATTTCAGCAGGTTGCTGGAATAAGAGGTGGTGAAAGGAAGAGTCAGCGGCGTTCATGTCTTTTTCAATACGGTCTTCACTATGAGCATCGTCCTCGTTAAACAATTAACGATCAGACGACATTTGCGGAATTCCGTCAAGTTATGACGAAGACCAAGCTGAAGCGTTTTAGGTATATTTGAAGAAGTTAAACAAAGAGAGCTGCGTCTTTTACAAAGTCGGCGACATTGCGACTGCATTGCCAAGATTGGCCCTAGGCTCCGTCTGTACAACTTCATCGGTGGACCCTCAGATTGGAATGGAACGAGATTCGATTGTTTGATTTTATCACTCTTACCAAGCCTATGCATTGTAAATGGGAATTCTGATTGTCATCCTCTCAACATAGGACATGAGTCTTTCAACAGAGCATAATGGAAATGGCCACCTAATATTTGGTCAAAGGTTCATCGTTGTTATCAAGACGTTTCATATAGTATCTGTCCATCGTCTACCTTTGCTAAAAGTTCCTATCTTTACCAAAGAACAAAGGGAATTCAGGAGACGAATTTTGAAGACAAATGTAAATAAGATTTTTTCACTTTTTTAGCCGGATTTTTTGAGATACCTTTTCCGACAGCATTTGTGAGGAATTAGAGCGACTTTTTCAATGCCTTAAAAACAGTCTTTGAAAAGCCAGAGGTTAAGATTGGCCTGAAACGTTTGTCAAGTCGAATCTCATATACTTCAACGTGGATCAAACTGCCGAAATGATCCCAAGAAGATCTAAGTATAGATGAATAGCAGTCCTGCTTGAAGTTGCAGAGGCTGCAGGTGCGCCTTTTGAGAACTCGTCATTCCTAAACCGATATGAACGCTCTACAGTGCACAGCCAGAAGAGTCACTCATAGAAGGTTACTTACGCTGTTCGCTGTCATTACATACAGCTAGAAGCTAGCAGCAGCATGTGGCTGAGAAACGGTAAATCCACTCAAAATAGGTGGACATCACCTATTCTGCGTGCTTTAGTTCGTCTACAAGCTTCTAACTCGAGTCATTCTCAATAGAGTTTACACAACGTAAGATGGCACACAACCATTCCCACAGGGATTTCAAAACGATTCGGTAAGATGGATCATAATGGAATTCATTGCATACGGAATGCACAAGAGTACAAGAGTGTTTGGTTTGACTTGAAAAATCACCTCTTACTCAGTTGAGACAGAAACAGTTATGAAAGCTCAGTACACTCAGGGCATCTCTTCTTGATACATAAACTGTCCACTTAAGTTATGAGGTCCACAAGCAGAGCTTCTCAATCCTACGATGACTTTAACATTAACATTGGAGGGAGGGTTCAAAGCGATAGCATTTTGCCAAAATTTTTTACACCCATCATTGAGACATTGATGCGAAAACTGAACTTTATAACGTGAGAGTGAAGTGTATGGCAGACAAATGCGCCATCTTCGCTTTAATAGCGGTGTCTTTAACATACCATCAATCATCAGCTTGCTGAAACGAATACTGACAGATACCGACAACGCCTGTAGAATGCAACTCAACTCATTAAAGGCTGAAGCTTAAGAGATGGAATATTATGCGCGCTGAAAGAAGAGCAACGACGTGGTCATTCATGAATAGCAGAACGCACTAGACTACTCTAGATCAATAGAAACTTTTCTGGCTTCCATCGATCCACTTTGATATTGGCAGGAGGACAGGTGATGCAATAAATATAGTAGATAAATCATCGGAGGATGAATTGACTGATAGGCGTATATGTCAGGAATCTTCAAGCATCAAAAGGTAGTCTGGCTAGGGATGGCGCAGTTCAAGTTGGTGGTAGGAATGCTTTTTATAGAGTAATTATTGGAACGTGAGATCTGAATGTTTTTGTAGAAGCTTCGAAATATTTTCGCTTTATAAATCTTTATATGAACGCTTCTTTTGAAGCCTTCCAGAATGATATCACTGGTAGGGGAAATTAACGCTTTAGAATTGCTTCTATTTCGACATTTAGTGCGGTGCATACCAACTATCCTTGCTCTATTACGAAAAATCCGGTAATCACGAACTGTTGTTCCTAATTCCATATGAAATAAAGAAAAAAGGAAACTGGACTTAAGGCCGTCTCTCAATTTAGGGATTTAGAGACATCATGCCAAGAGTTTGTGATATCCTGTTGCAGGTTCTTTACGAAAGCTGCCAAAGTTTCTTTAAAGCACACAAATTTGCACGGTACACGGACCCTACTGGACCATTTATACAATAAGGATCATCTAAGGTTTGTGGATTAAGTCTAGATGACCGTTTTCGCAAAAATTGAACTGAATTGTTGTAGACTTGTTGGTACTTCGATTCTCTTTCATTATCAGATGGAGAAGTGCGACGCCGGTGAACAAATGAATATGAAATTAGTTTTTCCCAATATGGATTTTATTGAATATCTCATCCCGGAGTCTAATCCTGTTTGTTGATCTAGTTCATAACCTTCACACCATCCCATGGTGCGATTCGAGTAATATTTACTTTAGCATGACCCTGAAAGTGCGCATTTACCACTTTTGGATTTTTCAAACATTGAGTGTATGGATCAAGAACCACAAATGAAACTAATGTTCAGCAGTTCTCCTTCTGGGTCTAACGAGGTAGGTTGCCAGGAATTCACATTTTTTACCTCTCTTTTTGCACATTTTCCCATTACTTTGTTTAGTGTATCTAATTTAGTTTATTCCAGTCGAAGACCTTCGTCTATATAGGAAAGTGCCGTTGTGACTTAGATCTCAGCATTGTGGATCGAATTCCAGATTTTTTGGAACCGCAGCCATTTTTTGATTTGCCATCATACAGGCGTTCAAGGTTAGCCAATGTTATGAGGTTAGTATTTTCTAATATTTTATGACTTTTTGTTTTTCGTTCGTAATATGTTATAGAATAAAATTTATGTTTTTCGAGACTCTCGAGTGTAAATTAATTTGGCAAGGTATCAGTTCATAATAATCCGCTGATTCATCTTAAGGAAAGATCATCTCCAGCTCCGTGAAGATTTGTTTAGTGTGCCGCTTGTTAAAGACCAATCCAACAAAACAATGGTGGTTGTTAAATGTCATGCTTTGGATCTAAATATAAGGTTTTATTTCCTTTTCAAATGGTGTGAAGTACGGTTAATTTTAAGTGGAAATGTTTTGAATTAAGAATACCGATCGCTGATTTGCAAGGTCCCAGTGGAACTCGCTTAGCTTATCGTCAACGCCATGTTCATCCAGAATATATTGGTCTTCATGTCGGCTCAGTGACTGTCGAAGTACCGCTTGGTGGAGAAAGCATGCTGCTGGAGCTTTTTGCTACGGAGATATACGGTATTTTCAATGGTGTTTCTCTTTCATATTTTGTTTTTAATAAGTTTTTAGGTATGCTGTTTAGGTCATTTTTGTGGTGTTTCCGAGAAGTTCACTTGTTCTGAAGAAGATCGGCGTTTTCTTTGGGGAGGTCAGACTTCAGTGGATGAGCCAATACAGTGGGAATTTTGCGTTATTTGGTTGTTTTGGGACTTAAATCTTTTGACATTTTAGTTTTGATTTTGCTGTGGGCAGAGGGATATAGAAGTAATAAAATCATTTGTTGCCATATATTGGTCATCTTGAATTTTCAAATTCATGAAATAAAATAAATGAATTTCAGCATGAAATTGGAGTACGATCCACGGAATAAAATATTAAAAGCATCAGATACCAAAATTCATTCCATCAATAGCATTACTGATGATATGACGAAGAGCATTTCACTTTCTGTTATACAATCGTTACCGCAGCGTGAAGGTCCATTTGCCCAAATCCATCGCTCTTTTCTGTACAAACATGAAGAAGGCAACGATGTCTGTTTTGTTAGGATTTTCTTGAAACAAATGCTGATGAGGTTTATGTAATTCGAGTTTATTTAAGTTAATATTGGCTGGATCTCGTGAAGAGATGGCTTCTTTTGGAGCTAAATGCATTCTTCAGTCGGCATTCGTAATATCGTTTGATGTCCCAATCCTTCGACTTCTAATGCCAAATCATTCGTACCTTGAAGTGCTTTACAATAGACTGGTGAGTGTACCTATATCATTTCTCATGGTTTTCTGCTTACGCCTACCTATACGCTGGTTAGATATCTTGTTCTTCCAGTTTGTATCTTATGCAAGTCTTTCACTTTGGCATCCAGGTAAATGATCTCTTACTTTGGCATCCCGCAACACCATCAACAAGGCCGAGACAAGAAGAATTCAAAATCAATGCGCTAAGTGATGATATGTTTCAGGAATGTAGCGGCGACCCCATGGAGCACTGTGAGCAAATTTTTTCGCTTACTTTGAATCCTGGAAAAGAACTTAATATACTATCTGTGTGGTTTCTAGTATATATATATATATA